>JAJTUP010000033.1:600000-832472 GCA_021399435.1 Diaporthe sp. PMI_573
GACCATCCCCCCTCACTTAGCCGCGAACCAGATGGCCCAACAGATGGGTCAGATGGGTCCTCAACAGGGCCAGCAGATGTTTGGCCCCGGTGTCGACCCAAACAAGCAGTTCCTCGGTGAGGCTGAGAACCTTGCTGTAATTGAGCACTACTCTGTCCTTGACAATGTGGAGGGCCGGCTTCTTGAGGATATCAAGGTGTAGGTGGAGTCGGCTGAGGGGCAATCGTAGTAGGGCGGACAAGTGTGTGCTGGGGTATCTAGAAGTGTAGATATGTGCCGGCAGGAAGGCCGGCAGAACGATCATAACCCAGAAAAAATCTCTCAGAACTCCCACCAGAGCGTGCACCCCAGGCCCGGATTCTTCATGCTCCCCTTGATGACGTACGGCGGCTTCCTCTGCTCCTCGGAAGGGTCCTCGCCCGGCGCGACGGTGGGCTTGGTAGGCGTCTGGTCGTGCCACTCCTCGCCAACGACGGCAAGGCGGACCGTCTCGTGGATGTCCCACCACATGGGGCCCGTCTCGTCATTGTTCCAGACCCAGAGCTGCTCGTTGTGGTCGAACTGGCACCCGTCTGGAAGCTCCTCGGCCTCCACGAATATGTCACCAAAGAACTCGGTTCGCACTGTCGAAAATGCGTCAGCCGTGGCCGTGAGCAGTCAGGGAGACAGCTGTGCCGGGGCAAGAGACTTACCATGGATGCCTTCTGGCGTGCACCTGGAAATTTTGGCCATGATGACCTCGCCTTTGAAAGGCCGGAAGACTACAAGACGGAATTCGGCTGGTGGCTGGGTGTCAGCTGTCTGGCCTTGTAGTGGTGCAGTTCTCTCTGGGAAAGGCCGCAGTACCATTTACATTGGCGTTTCCTGTCCCCTGCCGGACCAGACCTTCTGATGCCCACAAGAGATCATAGAGGCAGATACAGAGACCGATCTTTTGGATTACCTGCCCTGGGACAGTCAGCCATGTGCACCCAAAGAATTTAAAACAGTTGACAGGCCTGCCTTGTTCGCATATTTGGCATTGATGTTGTCCTCGATGGCATCGCTGCTCTTCTTGTGGAAGTCCCCGGGAGTGATCTGGACCAGGTCCGCGATTTTGGTCTTGAGAACAAGTCAGACTGTTTGGTTCTCAAGTTCTGCATTGAGGGCTTGTTATTTACCAGGATGAACATTTTGGTTCTTTCAAGGCGGCAGTCTTGTGCCTTGAGCCTCGGAGCAAGGGGGAGCAGTGGCTCTGCCGTAGCTAGACTGGGCCACACACAGTTTGTGACTTCAACCCTCCAGATGATTGACTGACTGTAAGGCTGACGGTTAATGTGATTTTTGGTGGGTTTTGGTTTTTTTTTTAGCTGTGGTCGGCGACGAGTCACAGTGCCATGATAGACCCATGCAAATTCACCACGGACATGCAGATCTTTCGGATATCAACATTGATTGTCAGAAGACATGCCATCTGGGCAGGTGACTGCAGAATACCCACTGCTTTGATTTGATGCTGTCATGTCTGTCCAACTCACTCCTGGGCACAGGTAGGAGGACATGACCTTCAGATCTCTTTCCTTGTGCCAGCCAATGCACGGATCAGCAAGTGCCCCCACACCTGATCGGCGCTAACAGGGGGGGCCTTGTCTGCCTGGCAGCCATGTCCACCTGGGCTGAAGTGCCCGAAATCCAAATCTCAACTCGCTCAACCGCGAACCACACAACACGCAACCTCAAGCACCCACAACACGGCTTCCCTTAGCAACCATCCATCTGCTCGCCTCCGCCATCATCACGACAAGTGTTGTTTCTCAGGAGATCACACCAAAGATTTCTCACAAGTTGTCCAATCTGTGGTTCTTTGTCTTTGTTCCGCAGGCTCTCCCAATCTGCCAACGTCAGGCATCGCTGCCATCTTCCAGACCCAAGCCTGGTTTCCCTATTCACCACCATCCAATCTGGGTCTCTCCTCCGCAGGTCTTGGGTTTTCTACCCGTTCTCTACCGTTCGTTCCCACAAGTTACCCACCGTTTGGACGAGCCAGCATCGACGAGACCAAACAAGACCACGAGCCGTCATGGCCTATAATTACGGCCCTCCTCCACCCGCCCCGCCCCCTGCTCCCTCAGCGGCGGGTGGCTATCCACAATATCCTCCATATCAAAGCCAAGGTGGTCGTGGTGGCCATTCAGGAAGAGGGGGCAGAGGCAATCACCACCCCCAGGCAGGTGGCAGGCCCGATTATCAGGCTCCTAGCCCGTACGGATATAACCCGCAACAGCCTCCTCAGCATCAGCCACAGCCGTACGGTCCCCAGCACCCGGGTCAACATCCAGGGCAGTACCCTTCCCAGCACCCGCAGCCAGTTCCTGGCGGATATCCCCAAGCTCCGCAGCAGCCACCGCAGCAGTGGCCCGATCAGGGACATCAGCATCACGCCCCGGGTCCTCATGCCTTACCGCCTCAGAATTACCATCCCAACTACGCTCAGCACCTCTATCACCAGCAGCAGCAGCAGCAGCAGCAGCAGCAGGCCTACGGGCACCAGCAGCCACCACCGCAGCAGCAACAACAGCAGGCATACGGAGCCCCTCCGCCGCAACCTTATGGCCAGCCGTATGCTGCCCCGCAACCGCCAAGTGGTCCTCCTCAGCAGTGGGGTGCTCCGGCTCCCGCGCCCTCGCCCTCGCACTCTCCCCCTAACCAGCCCCATCAGCAGCAGTATGCAGGTGGCCGTGGCCGTGGAGGGCATCACAACTCGTCCAAAGCGCAACCAATGGGACCACCAATCAGGATGGGCTTTGACAACGCTCCTCCTCGGGACCCCAACGCTCCAGTGAGCAGTGGGTACCCGCAGCAGCCGTACGGACCTCCTCAGGGGCCAAGTCCATATCCTCCTGCGCCGTATCAAGGCTACCCCCCTCCTGCCGCACCCCATATCACTGGTCCCCCACACCAGCACGGCGGTGGTTTCCAACAGAATGGCCGCCATCATGGTCGAGGAGGGTTCAATAATCACGGCAACAACTTCAGACAGCGCCCCGGATTCAATGACAACAAGGGCCGCCATCATCACCACAACAACAATAACAAGAAGTCGGGTGGCCCTCCTTCAGCTCCGCAGACGCACCATCAGAAGCCTGATGCCGCTTCGGCTGGAAAGAAGAAGAAGCGAAAGACCAATACCCTCGGTCTTACGCCCGGTGACGAGTCCGAGGACGACCTTGACGAAGAAGCCAAGCTCAGCGAGCTCATCGGCAGCGAGGTTCCCGAGTATGTTTTCTTTGCAATCGCTGGCGAACTCTTCGTACTAACTGACCCGCTCAGACTCTCAGATATTGCTGCGTGGATCGAAGAACGCAAGCGCAACTTTCCTACTCAGAACCGCGTCAAGGCCAAGTTGGCCACGAGTGGCACGAGCAAGAACGGAGATGCCAAGGACGAGCGTACGTTAGCTCTCGAGAAGGAACAGGCCAAGGCCGACAAGCTCCGTCGCGAGCTGGAGAGGGTCGAGTCCAGCTTGAAGCGGAAGCGCGAGCAGCAAGATGCTGGCGACGACATGCGTGGAGTTGCTGCTAGTACCTCCAAGTCGCCCTCGCTCAAGTCCGAGGACGACAAGCCCGAGGTGGCATCTGTCAAGCAGGACCCAAACGCTAACCTTCCCCCACCTCCCAAGAAGGCCGACCCCACCAAGCACTGCAAGTACTATTCCACCGGAGGCACATGTGGCAAGAAGGGCAAGTGCCGCTTTGTACATGATCCAGCCGTGAGAGAAGCTGCGCTAAAGGAGCGGGAGATGAATGGGGGCCGAATGACGCTTCAGCAGCGACTGACGCTCAATGACAAGGATCAAGAGGATCTGACAATCATCAAGACGCTCGCCTACCTCAAGGAGAAGGGCTTGATGGAGGCCAAGTCAGCCTCAAATGGGACGGGCGCGAACGATGAAACTCCGACCCCAAGCACCAAATCCTCATTGCCTCCTCCTCCAGCCAATGGCCTTCCGCCTCAGCCACCGCCGAGCGTTGTGTCCACGCCGGCAGTCCGTTATCAGGGTTGGAATCTCAGCGGATTTGGCAATACTGGTGTCAAGAGTGACCATTAGGATACACCCTCTCCTCAACCGGTATTGAGCCCAGCCGTACACTCTAGAGACGAGCGTTGTGGGCGTTCCATATGAGATGAGGTCGCCAGCCGTCGGAATTCAAGGTTACGGTCGGGCGATTCGTGGGAGTGTCTTCGCCAGTCAAATGAAGATGCCGAAATCGACCGAAGACATGTTACAGTATTGGCAATGTCCGCGAGCATTCCCGATTTTCGGGATTCAAGACGCAACTATTTCAGGCATTCAGACATTCGACACTCCTCAGTGGTACGTGGTCAAGCTTAGATCAGCAATAGGTCCGCCGACGTTGTCCATGCGGATCCCGAACGTTTATCCGCTCCGACACAACAGTCGATCCTGCAAAGTTATCGTATCGAGGGTAGTCTCTCTCGGTCTGCTGGACCTTGGAAATTCATCGTGCCCTGGCTGTCGCGTGGTCACCTCCACTGGTCATCTTTTCTTCTGCCACCCGCTCCTGCATTAGCACAAGGGTCTCGACAGTGTCTGACTTGGCCCCTTATGACCCTTTCAGAGGTTGGAAACCATCTTTTACGACTCCTTATTAGGGGGTAGGCGCCACATTTGCACCTAGGCTTTCTTCTGCTTGATTCCGTTCGTGTGGAAATGGATTTTGTTCTCCTGCTTTCTGTCATTTGGCAACGGCGCTCGGAAGGACTTCATGGTTAAAAAGAATTGCACGGCGGGTGGGATAGACAAGTAATCCAGACCCTCACGGCTTGCTGCCCCCGCCCGCCCCCTGCCCCTCCCCTTTGATCGTTATAGATTTAACGCTGCCTGAAACACGCATTTTTGTACCATGAAGCATGATATACACTCGATACGGAATTGCCAGTACTTTCTCTATGTTGTTTGAATCGTGTTGTTCTCTGCCTCTTCAAGATGTAATCAATTGACAACACCTCACTTCATCAAACTTGACCGTCCAGGACGGCAGGTAATTTCAGAGCAGACCTCGAAGAGCTGAAAAGAAGCATGAACATCTCCACTCCGGGGCTGCGAAAGCTCAAGATTTACCTGATTGAAGCCCCGGAAGGATCTGTTTAATGATGTGATTGAGCTGTCGTGAGACTATAGGATCGTCCCTCATCTCCGTTCAATATTTTGGACTATCATTTCTGCAGAGGCTAGTTGTCTCTTGCATCCCTCCCACAGGAGAAACAGTTCCTTCCCTTGCGCATGCATTCGCTTGTGGTGCAATTCAGAATTAAGTTAACGGAGGACAAGACAACTAAAGCCTTTAAGACAGGATCCGCCCCGAGGTTTGCCGGCTTTGTCCTCCTGAGATATGATTTGGTCTTACCTTTGAAAGACATATCTTTGATGGGCACGTCGACCTTGGCGAGTCCTCGAGGAGACTGCCATTAGTGCAACTTCCAGAGGCGGCTGAGTTGGTAGACCTTGTTCCTGGAGACAACACCGTTCAGCCCATTCTAGAGTGAATGGTTCTTGTACTCGCTGTGCTTGCTCCTCACTCTGTCCATCTCCCTCGGGTCATTTGATGACGTTCTCACGGCGTACTAGAATGTATACCCGCGAGTGTTGAAGCATATTGAGAATGTGAGGGAGGGCAGTCATGAGGAGGTCAGCACCGCTGTGGACAGGCTGTCGAAGTGGGCAGGTAGATCATCTTGCATAAAACGAACCATGACGAACTTACAGGCTAAAAACTTCAATTGGGAATAGTCGGTCACTCTTTTCAAGTTGTTTCGTCCTCGCAATGTCTGCTGTCCCTTTCCTCCGTTTTCCTGTTGACAACGACCTGTCGTCATCAGACAGCGTCCCCTCACAGTCTGATAAGCTCTCAATCTGATCAATGTTCTGTTCGTATTGCTTGTAGCTCAGCATGTCCACAGCGCAGTCCAACCCGCTCCGGAGCACGGCTCGGAGTGGGTTGGTGTCGTGGCGTTCCATGTCGTGCAAGAATGTGCTCCTGTGGAGAGCCTGGGGGCATCCAGCGAGACTACGAGAGGTCACATTGATATTTCCATATCTTAACTGGCGGACTGCTGCTACGAGGGCCTCGGCGGGGGCTGAAGACCCGGGGATAAAGGACCATGTAGGAGGGTGAGTTTGAAAGGCATGGAGCCCAAGAAGTACAGACCAGCCCCACGCCGGTGAGCTATACGCCGTGGTGTTAATCGAGTGCTGTGTTACCACTGCCTGTGGCACAAGCTCGAGCAATATAACAAGGGCAGAAAAGGGGGTACTACCCACTTTCAGGTAGCTAACGGTCTGTGATCCAAGATAGGGGCGGGCCCTCAATACTCCGCATAGGTGCTCAGATGTGCAGAACCGCTCCCAGACTACCTATACACTATGCGTACAAACCCTCATTCAACACACGCGGTGTGTGTGTGTATGTGTGTGTGTATGTGTGTGTGTATGTGTGTGTGTATGCACGTTCGAAACACCAAGCACATGCAAGGCAACTAACTAGACGAGGCTGTTGGTAAAAGTTTGTACACATTGTGTGGACCCTGCTTGTTGCAGACCTGCGGCACAGCACCCGCGCAGCAACTTGCCCCCCCCCCCCGTCATTACTAGTTCACTGACCGTGCATTACCACTTGTCGCTTCTGCGGCTCAGCAATAACTCCAAAGCCTCCAGGGTCTTGACTACACCCCCCAGGACGGCCCGTGGAGCACGGCAAAGCTTCCTCTCCTCCCACCCTTCTCCCCAACTCTTCGACAACGGCGTGCAGCTCTGCGCTAACGTCCAAGATGCTCACACGACTTTTCTTTGCAGCAGTTGCGCTGCTCGTGCCCTACTTGTACCGCACAATGCGGTTCAAGAGACTGCAGCAGTTTGCCCGCTTTCCGCAGCTGCCTCCCTCGGTGTTCCTCGGATATCTTCAGGCTGTCGACGATTTCGTCAAGCGTTCGGCATCTGGGGCTCATCCAGGTGGTTACCTCTTTCCCTCATAATTCCGCTCAGTTCGTCAAGTATACAAGTTGACTGGGGACTAGATGTCGCCTTTACGGCTATACACGAGACCCTGGGTTGCCCACCTGTTATGTTTGTGGATCTCCGACCTGTAGCTTCGCCTATGCTTGTTGTAGCCAGCTATAAGGTTGCGGAGCAGATTTCAAAATCGTTAGATGAATTCCCCTATAGCCCTCCAAAGGTTCCCGAGATATGGAACTATATGGTCTATCTCAACGGGCCGACCTCTATTGCATCTTTCCAGGTGTCTGCTTCGACCAAATGCCTACTTCTCTCAGGCCCATGAATACTCCTAGAGAGGTATTCTGTTGATATATACACACTGACCATGTGATTTGCCAATACTTATTAGGGTGAAGAATGGAGGGTACTTTGCAAGAGATTCAACCTAGGGTTTGCTCTGCAGTACCTTCTAAGCCTTATGCCCGCAATTGTGCACAAAGCTTTTATATTTGTCGATCGTCTCAGTGGTCTCGCACAAAGTGGGAACGACTTCTCTCTGCAGCGACTCGCTATAGATCTCACCCTTGATGTAATAGGGGATTTAGTACTCGATACCAACATGGTGGGTTATCGAAGCTGTTTTTATGGCGACTGCTTCGACAAGGACTGATATCTACCAGGCATTTTAGAATGCGAATCCGGCAAAGCTTACTCGCCATTTCTAGGAGCTTATATAAGTGGTTTCGTTTTTAATCCGTGTACATATGCTTCTTAAGCAGTATGTAGGCGGTCCCTTCATACAGTGGTAAACGCTTAGGAGCTTATATAAACCTATACTGACAAGCAGATTGACTTGCCGTGGTGGTTCATGCCCCGCCTGGAATGGAAACGCAGCCCCCTAGCCTTGCAGGTCCGAAGCTTGCGTAAAGCCATTGTCCAAGACAGCTACTCTAGGCGTAACGTAGGCGCTGATAGGCCTCGTAGTATACTTTCTATGAGCCTAGAGGACATAGATATACTGTTACCCAAGCTTCTGGAAACAATCTGTGATTAGCTGAGTACTTTTCTCTTTGCTGGCCACGATACTACGAGTACTACTATTGTATAGATGCTGTATAAGGTTTCGCGCATACTCCACGCCCTTCACGCAGTGTGTACTAAGCTTGATGAGATCTTTGGCCTAGATCCGAGCCTAGCGGCAGTGGCTTTACGTTTACTTGCGCCGGGAGGAGAGGAGCTGGTTAACTGTTTGACCTACACCTCGGCCGTTATCTGGGAGACGCTTTATCTGTGGCCCCCCGGCGCCACCTTACGTATAACTAGACCAGGTGATAGACTGAGGGCCACCATGTGTATGTTTGAAGGTGAGGCTTGCAAGCTAAATCTGGACGGGATGATGCTCTATCACGTCCCGTATATTATTTAAAGGGATCCGGCCGTCTTTGGCGAGACAGCAAATATGTTTGTCTCGGAGCGCTGGCTCTGGGATAGTGCTGCCGACACTATCCCAGCTGGTGCGTTTTGGGCGTTTGAGAGAGGTCCAAGAAACTGTGCAGGGCAAGAGCTGGCGACGATAGAGGCGCGTGTTGTTATGGCGCTGGTGGCTCGGTACTTTTATTTCTCAAAGGTGGGCATAGGGGCGGCCATCCTTGATAGTGCTACTGGCCAGCCCGAGGTCGATGCTTATGGCCAGTACAGGGTTGCAGAGGAAATGTATAACGTGAGCATCCCAATCTTGAAGCACCGAACTGGCGAAGCTTGCGGGGAGAACTTCTGTGGCTGACCGACTATTGAAAATTTGAAGGCCAGGGAAGTAACTTCTAAACCGGTGGAAGGGATGCGCATGCGGGTCCAGTTTGCGGGACAGGCAATGTGAAAACGGCAGTGACCTTGTATCTGACGTCGGCCGCTGTTTGAATATGGGCAAGCAGTCGAGCAAGGCACAGTAGCAGATACTTCACTGCGCCGGTACTTTCGACACGCAAATCAGCTTGACCTGTCGACGTCTTTCGGGTTTGCTTTGATCCAAAAACCTCGATTGTTCCAGACGCAGCCAACCTGGTCCCACGACAGGTTTCACATGGAGGCTACCAGGCGCTGGTCTAGAGCTGACAAGAAATTTGGACGAGGGTCAGGCTTCACTGCCATGTTGTACTTTCTTTGCATTCAACGTCTGATGGACAGCCTCGTCTGCGCTTAAAACAATCCTCTGGCATCAATACTCGAGTTCCCAGCGCCGTCACCAGCAAAGCCACGGCCCTTAGTGTTGAACCAGTTGAGGAACTGGAACATGGACGCCTTTGGAGTCCGCTCCAGTGAGGTATAATTAACATACTAGATCACGCACAGTCAGCCAGCGACTAAGACAACACTTTGTCATAGGAATAGACCGGGCACGCACACGCGCGCGCACACACACAGGGACGGAGGGGGGGAGGGGAGGGGGCAGAGAGATGCGCGGACCCACCTGTAATCCAAAGCGCACACTACTTCCGGAGAACCACTCATAGTTGTCAAAAATAGCCCATCCCCACGCGCCTGTAACGTTGACGCCATCAAACACCCTCGCGGCGAGGATGTTGTCCAGGTATCCCTCTAGTACTTTTTAGTCACCTGCTACGGATCCTGAAGTGATACATTCTGGAACATTCCAAAACATGAAAGATGGGGATTCGTAGAAGGAGAAGATTGGTACGAACGGTAGTAATCGGCGCGGCGCAGGTCCCACTGGATGGAGGACAGAGAGTCGAGCGCGGCCTCGCCTGGCTCAGCGAACCCGAACTCGGTGACGACGATCTCAGGGACGCCGGGGAAGAGCTCCTTGGTGATCTTGCTGAGGAACCGGCGAACGCCTTGCGGGGCGCTCCACAGCCAGCTGACGCCCGAGTCGGCGGCCGGGCCCACGGCGAACCCCCCCGGGGCAATAGGCGCCGAGCCCGCACACTCTGGGTAGCTTGGGTGCGAAGAGTTCGATGTGCATGCGTCTTTGTCGTCGATTGCAGCTTCCAGGTGTTAGTCACCTGCTACGGGGCCTAAATTGTTGGGCCCTGGAACATTGCCCAGAGCATGAAAGAAGTGAAACCGTAAGGGGGGAAGGGTGGTGCCTACCGGCGTAGTACGAGGTGTAAGGGTCGATAGCGAAGAAGTCGCAGGACCCAGAGACGAGCTCGCTCTCCTCGGGGGTGAATTCGGGCAGCAGGCCGCCGAGGGTGTCGCGCAGGCTGTCTGGGTACTGGCCGCCGTTCCAGACAGGGTGGTTGAACCAGCCGAGCGAGTAGTCGTACTGGCGTTGTGCGGCGTCGAGGTCCGCGGGCGAGGACGAGTTGGCCTCAAAGTAGTTTCCGGAGTTCTTAAAGGTCATCTTCTTGGTTCCGCCGAACTCGTCCTTGTACCACCTGTAGACCCTGGCGTGGGCGAGCAGGGTGTGGTGGCCGCACAGGAAGCGCGACTGGGTGCCGGACGAGATGTTGTTGTAGATGGGGTAGTACTCGCCGGCCGGGTATGTCGAGAACTGCCAGTTGCAGTACTGCGGCTCATTTATGGTGAACCATTCGTCCACATACTCATCGTAGCGCGCGATAACAAAGGTGGCGTAGTTGAAGAAGTCGTCGATGGCCTGCCGGTCGTTCCAGGCCCCGTCTAAGTATGAGGTTAGTCGTGGTACGGACCCCAAGGATTTGCATTGTAGAACATTCCAAAACACGAAAGACGGGGATGCGTGACACGAGAGAAGAGTGATGCTTACACTCGTTAAAAAGGGCCAGCGGTGTGTCCCAGTGGAAGAGGGTGATGGCGAGCGTGAGGCCGGCCTCGACGGCCGTCCTGACCACATCGTCGTAGTGGGCCACGCCAGCCTCGTTGACGGGCCCCTTGCCAAAGGGAAAGATGCGCGGCCAGCTGATGCTCGGGCTGAAGGCCGGGATGCCGAGAGCCTTGAGCCGGGCGATGTCCTGCCTGTACAGGTAGTAGTGTGAAGCAACGACATCGGCTGTCGAATTGTCCGCGATGAGATTGGGCACGCGGTGGGATAGCAGATCCCAGATGGACGGGCCCTTTCCCTCGGCGTCTGCGGCGCCCTGGGGTGTTTGGTGGTCAGCAGAGAGTGGTCCCGAGAATGGCCGCAGGGGAGATGGAGATGGGTGTTACCTCGATCTGGTACGACGAAGAAGCCACCCCCCACACAAAGTCCCTGGGCAGGGTGAAGTTGTTGAAGGCAGGCTCGTAGGCGTGGACGAGCGGGTGGAATGTGCCCGGTGATGGGTACGCGCTTGGCTCCGGGGTGGGAGTCACCGTGGTTGTGACGGGGCCTGTGGCGACGGGCCCGACCTGATCCCACAGGAACGCAAGACGCTCATTGCTGAAGTCGGTCTGGGTCAGGTAGGTGGAGGTGGACAGGGCGTCGTAGCTGGTGAGCGTGTATGTGGTCGACGCCCCACTCGGCGGTGGGAAGGTGACAGTGCCTGTCGCCGTCGCGGCCGAGGTGGTGGCGTCGGGTGCCTGTGCTCTCACGGGCGACAAGACCGAGGGTAGGAGCAGGGCCAGGGCAGCATGTCGCTGCCGCCACCAGGTGTGAAGCATGGTGTACAGTCTGTACGGGGCTTGTCCAATCAACGACCTGCCTATGACGACGGGGTGGCCTGGCACACATGACCTAGGTGTTGTGGCGGACCAGCACGACCGCAACGCGAGGACGGAGCCATCTTTATACAAGTTAGAATGGGTTGCAGTGCCGATGCCCAGGGCCGTTGACGAGTGCTAGGTCTTCTTGGTATCCATCAGTTCCAGCTTTGTCGATGGGTTGGCCAAGTCCACTATTCGGAGCATCTCCCCCCGACCCAAGCTTCTGGCATGTCGACCTGACTTGCCAGCCATCACCGAGCGTCATCCTTCAGCGACTTGACCATGACTGCCATGGTCGTGGACGCCACACACGACAAAGCGAGGCTCAAGGTTTACAGAATCCTCAGCTTAATCCCGGACAGCGTGTGGGGGCCCAATCACGGTGCGACGTGACCCGTCTTGGCCGCGTTCCCCGACATGAGGAAGAATCAGTTCCCCTCTGCTTCATCTCCGCCAGGCACACCCGCCACATCGGATGAACCGGGCCACCCCGCACCTGACATCTCATCTCACACGGTGCGCACCCGTCGACGCCAAAACAAGAGGCGAGCCGCCGCGATGGCGAATTCGGCTGCGGGTCAAATGCCCATGGTTAACTCTCAGCCCACAATCGCATTGACTCGTGATCCGCCTATCTGCTCACACTTCTGTCTCTCGTAGACACATTCACACGAAAGCCTTCAGTGTCCTCGTCTGCTTGTTGAAGTTGACTCCTCCCCGCGGACACCTCATTCCTGTTGGCCGCGACTCCCTTGGAGATCCCCTATCCTTTCCCTGCATTTCGGTATCATAGCTCCAAGGGTAAGAGAAAAACAAGCAAAAGAGAAAAAGCCAAACAAAAAGACAAACACCAGTGTAAACAGGCTCGTATGAACACCAAAAACATAATCAAAAGAACGCCTGCCGCTATGCTGCCATGCCCTTGCCGTCGTGGTATCCCCAAACACCGTTTTACCCCACGCCCCAGGAAGGGGAGGATTTTTATGATCCCGTGGTCTTTACCACCTCTTCTCTCAAACGCCATGTTGTGACCTCCCCATCGGGTGGAAGGGGGGGGTCTGAGCGGAGACACAAATATAAAGTGAAATTGTGGATTGGCCTGTGTCGGCCACGCACGTTGAGGCCTACAACGCGTAACCTGGTGTGCAGATAATTGTCCCCAGGAGTACAGAGGCCCGTGTGGAGCGCCGAACACACATTAACGTCCACCTGCTACTCTCCTGCGGGCCTCTTTTTCGCGCCGACGCTGTTCCAGGATGGCCTCCTCGCGCTGATCCTCGAGCCGGGCCAGGCGGGCGGCCGCCTGCTCTTCGTCCTCCACATCAGAATAGCCGGCCTCCATCTCCGAGTCGTCGTCCTCGTCGGCGTATCTGTATCGTCTGCCGTGGTCTTCATCCTCTGGCTCGTCCTCGTCGTCATCGATGAAATCGTCCATGTCTTCGTCATACTCGTCATCCTTCGGGCGCGGTCGGCTGAACATTCCTAGTGGGTTGGGCGGGCGTGCACGGTCACGGCCATGACCCGATTTTGCAGCGCCAGGTTTGGCTTTGCTTGGGGCAGGCCGTGCAGATCCGGAATAGCCAGTGGTCGCAAGGGCCGCCTTTTTCGGTTTTCGTTCCTCTACTATGGCCGCCCCTCGGTTGCCAGTCTTTCCCGCCACACCCTTCTGCCCGGGGCCCCTTGCCCCCCGGTCCGGGAGTCCGTTGCCATTTAGGTGTGCCCCATCCTTGGACGGCAGACCGGCGACAGGTTTCGAACCAGGCTTCACACCCTTCTTCGCAAGCCTGGCGTCCTCCATGTCCTGCTCCTTCTTGGTGGACTGCTTCTCCACGGCTCTGTGCTGGATTTTCCCGATCGTCTGCAGCTTCTGTGCCTGGGCTGCTGCCCGAGCCTTGATCTCAGCATAGGAACCCTTCTTAGGCGGCTTGGCAGTAGGCCCGGCGGCAGCATCATTACCTGCGGGCTGGGGCAGTGGAGCAGGTTTCGAGAGCGATGAGTTTGTTGGTGTTGCGGTTCGGCTGGCGGTTGAGAAGGTGGGCGTGGTGGGTGAAGGTTTGCCGCTTGTCGTCGAGGATGGTTTCTTGGAGGCAGCCGATGCTGGCTTCTCGGTCAGTGGCCGTGGTTTGTTGTTGTTGGTTGCCGTGGCGGTAGATGGTCTTGCAGATCCCGTGTAGCCCGATGAGGATCGTTCGGCTGGGCGTGATGTCTTGGATGCATCGACGTTCGACCTGGCAGACCCGTTTGCATTCGATGCCAGCCGCGGCTGCTTCTGCTCAGAGGCCCTGGCCTCGTCATCGGCCTTCCTCTTTGCTGGTATCCCGTTTCCTGGTCTTGCGCGTGCTGCCGACGAGGGCACGGAGGGCTTCCCCTCGATGGAGGCGAGGAGGTCGCCGATCTGCGATGGTTGGCGTGGGTCAGCCGAGCACATGGTGTTGGGCGTTGGGTGTTGGGTTGAGGCCTGGGCGTGCGACACCTGGCAGGTTGGGGGGGGGAGGGGAGGGAGGCAGGACCAAATTCGAGACTAACCGGCATGTTGAATGATTTCCAGGGCTCTGGCCCGTTCCCAACGTTGATCCCACCCTCAAAATAGACGATTTACGTCTATAGCTTCATGCCATCGATCGGGGTTGAGTCATCTGCACAAGTGTGCTGGCGGGCTGAGTCGGGGCTTTCGCCGCCGGAGAGGGACAGCCAGTAGACTTTTTTTGCGGTCTCGCGACCACTTTTGTCGATTTGTCCGCCTGGAGATTAGGGGACTTAGCGGGCTGGGGAAACGCCGAGCGTCTGCTGGGGGCGCGGGAAACGGGAGAAGAGCTGAGTCGACGGTTGGTGAGCCGGGCGAGGCTGGAGAGGGCGAGCAGGACGAGTAGACAAAGAGTGCAGGTTGGAGAGGAGAGGGAGGGCGATGGCGAGGTCGACGTCGTGGGTATTTATGGCTTTTGGGTCGATGGGGTCAATGGGGTCAACGGGTGGCCCTTTCCCGTTCCCGCCTTGCGCTGCGCTTCGAATGACGGGATTGCTCGTTGCCAAGCCAAGAGAGTACCACTGCGAGCTGGGCTCCTGCTGATTGGGCGCAGGCTGAGGTGGATCCGGTTGCGGACGCGATTAAGGTTCAAGGACAGATGAGGACAGATGAGGATGCCTGGTCCGACAGCTGCCCGGCCGCTGATGCCAGGTGGCAGACCTGTTGCGACCGGAGCGCAAAGGATTTTGGATGTGAAGAGCAGCCACTCAGAGAGCAGCCACTCAGAGAGCAGCCACTCAGGGAGAAAAGGGTGCACGGGCCACAGCCCACCAAACCGCCCCTGCCCGCCCAAAATCTGTCGACCTACCTACTTCGAACTTTTTCCAGTCTGGTCCGAAACCAACCCCATCTCGCCAAAGGACTCATCACCACCCACCCGTCTTCTCAGAACTCGACGAGCCAGTCTCCGCCACGCGGTTAAATCGATTGAACTCTCCTGTTCTTCTACAAATACCAACAGTGAGTCAGTCCCATTCTGCCCGAGAATCCGGGAATCCTCGCGCCAGCAATACCTCGCCAACGCATCGCGCAAATCACTGACGGGCCCGCACTGCACAGAGAAAAACCCATCAAAATGAAGCACCTCGCAGCTTACCTCCTCCTCGTCCAGGGCGGCAACGCGAAGCCCTCTGCCGATGATGTCAAGAAGGTTCTTGACTCCGTTGGAATTGAGGCCGACTCCGACCGCCTGAGCAAGCTCCTGTCCGAGCTCGAGGGCAAGGACATCAACGAGGTACGAATGCGCCCCTGCTACGGCCCATACTCTGCGGGACCTCATTACTGACAAGACAACGCCACGCAGCTCATCTCCGAGGGTAGCTCCAAGCTCGCTTCCGTGCCGTCTGGCGGTGCAGGTGGCGCTGCTCCCGCCGCCGGTGGTGCTGCCGCTGGCGGTGCCGCTGAGGCTCCCAAGGAGGAGGCCAAGGCCGAGGGTAAGCCCGCTCCGGAATCAGTCTGGCATGCGAACACACACTGACAACTCGCAACAGAGAAGGAGGAGTCCGACGACGACATGGGATTCGGTCTCTTCGACTAGATGCAGTAATGTCTCGCGCCAGGTTCGAATCTTCGCCACTGGTGTCAACTTTTCGGAGATGCTTGCAAGCATACTTCACCGGCCCGACGCATGCCAGAGCAACGGTCCTAGGGATATCATGATACCACGATGTTTGATGGTTTTTTAGGTCTCGGTTGGGATGGCGGCCGGGCGCCCAAAAGTAGATCATGAATGGCAAAACAAGGCTTCGTGACCTCTTCGGAATATCGGGAGATCAAAACAATGTGCTTCGACAGCCTGGACGGATCTGGCAATGCTTGTTCCGCACCTACCACATCACTGGGCGACGGCGTGCGACCTGGTCTTGAGACCACCGACGGACTGCCCGCACGTGTACCGTGCAGCCATCGATAGCGCCAGTACTTGTCTGACAGGATGGTTCATTTGTGTCGCCTCTCATTGATGCACATGCGCCGGTGATCGCGAAGGCGCAATATCTTGCGATGTAAACATTGTTCATGATACCTGGCGTAACGGCCGTCTGTCCTGCGCGCTCGACAGACTCGTATCAGGCTGAATTGAAATGGACGTGACGTTGCAATCACACCGGTTCCAATGGTAGATAATGCTTTAACATCGCCATCATAAGCGTAGTTTTGTGCGGCTTCCACGGGCTGCCTTTGTGGCTTGCATCACGCGTGCAGCAACCATCCGTTGGACAAGCTTGCTGAGACCTTGGTTGCCGCATCTTGAAGGCATCAAGCATGTGACCGTTGGACTCGGAGTCTTTGGACTCGGAGTCTTTCTACAACGAACGCAGCCGTTAGACAAAGGACTGAGTGGCACTGCAAGTATATGTGCAGTATGGCAAGCAGGCACTGAATAAGTGGAGGCCGGGATCGAATGTGACCAAGCCCAAGATGCATGGCAGGCGGCTGCATATGACAAAAGTGCGCCGCATGAGTAGTTAGAGCTGGGCTTACGCTTCGAAAATCTCGTGTCTGTCGCACAGGAGCCAATCTCGAAGTCTGGAATCTCGAGCGATAAACCTAAATTAGGTGCAGATTGTGAAGTCATCAGTCAATTAAACAAGACAAGGCGCGCACGCAAGCAGTCTCGCAGGCAGGACTGTGAAAGAACCTGAGAGCAGACAAGGACATGGGTGCTGGATCCCAGCATGCAGACGGGGGTCACTGCCTGAATTGGACGGACGTTGCGGGGGTAACGGCCAGCGCCCACTGCCATTGGCCTGGCGCCATGGCCATAACATTGGAGCTCCATCCGCAGGGCCCACCCAAAACTCGACTCGCATGCCAATTCCATCACCCTCCCACGATACCCTCCGACTCTCGATATCCAACGCACGTTGCTTCACCCGGCTGCGAGATCGCTCATGGCTTGATCATGGACCTCTGAGACACGTCAAAGTATCTTTTTCTAACCTAAATCCGACCTCTCCCACGAATCAGCACGTGCGACAACAAACAAAACAAAACATCCATCTGGTCACCGGATCCACACCGGCTTTGCTTGAAGGATCCTGGAGCTGTTCCTGGCCCCGGAACTTGTCAACTCATGACTGACGAGGACGGCCTGTATTGCACGAGACCGGATCGCCGCCCGTCAATTGAGTCGCAGCAATGTCAGCAGCATCACCAACACCAATGGGCCCGGGGAGCCATTTCACCTCCCTCGGCCGGAGAACATCAGCGCGCCAGGCTTTGCGCAGACCAACTTCCCGCCCAGCATTCAGTCGCAGTGAATCTCAGCCCGCTTTCCAGAGTGCCCGCGAGGCACCTCTAAGCGCCAACCGCGTCGAGTCCCAACCACACCAGCAGCAGTATGATGCCATGCACGACAGCTCCGACGATGAAATCCCAGTGCCCATGAAGCTCAGTGCTCTGACTAAGGCTCTACTGAACGACGGCGGGGCAACAGATGCCTCGGCAGCCCCAACCGCGCGGCGTACCAACGACGCGCTCAACCAGCAGCCGGAGCCCAGGGTTATGACCAGGAGGCGGAGTTATCTCACCAGGAACTCTTCGTCTGCCGTGGACGATAGGGAACCAGCACCAGCCCAGGTGCCGGAACCAGACCGACCGCTCAGGGAGCCTCGGCGCCATACCAGGACCAGCAGCGCCTCAGGAGGAGTCGCGCCTTCCAGGCAAGCCTCGCCGGCGCGAGCAAGAGATAGTAGCCCGCCACCGCGCAAGCGAGTCGTTCGACTTAGCAACACGCCCAGTGTGGCACCTGTGCAGACTGGCCGACTGAGGAGGTCGCTGTCAACCTCGACCGCTAAAAGACCAGAAAGCCGCGCAGGGGATGTGGATGAGAGCATGCATAGCGCCGGCGCTGCCGCGCCTGCCGAGGAGGCAGACATCAACACCCCAGCACAGCCCGTCCGCCGGGTGCAGATTGCGATTGGCTCTTCACATAAACGACAGTCAGCCGGCAGTTCCTCTGGCTTTGCCTCCAGGAGCACCGGCTCTTCGATGCGCAGTGATCAGGAGGGCCCTGAAGATCCACAAACAGCACCTCGGCCCCAGTCCGCCATGGGCAGTGTCTCGAGGTTTGGCGGCAGCGCAAGCGTCAAATCGAGAGAAGAGCAAAATGCCCAGGGCTCTGTGCGGGTCAAGAGGCTCGGAAAGATCCCAGGGAGTTTTCTCAGTGGACCTGCTCGCCGCGGTAGGAGGCGCGAGAGCGAGGAGGACAGGCTGGCTCGAGAGAACGACGAGGGCGACATGATGTATGGCCAAGAGCAAGACGACTATCCGCCGCCTGAAGTTGGCCGCAGCGGTGCCGAGCCACAACCACCGTCGTTTTACGAGTCGGCGTACCGGGATCTCGCCTCGTCTGGCAGTCCTGTTAGCAGTAAAGAGTTGAGAGCGGGGAGCCGCAGACAATCCCATGCAGACCTCAGGGCCGCCTCCCTGAGCGAGGCTCACAAGGTGATTGAGGCAGCCCGTGAGGAAGCCGCCCGAGAACCGCTCGAGCTCGAAATACCATCGACACACGACCAGGAGAACGAAATGCCCGCCCCGTCGGCCTTTGAGAAACGGAGGCCATCAGTGGGTGTCTATCCCGACAAGGACCAGGACAAGAAGCTGCTTCGATCGCCTAGTCTCGTTGAGATTGGCTGCAGGGCAGTACCCCGAACCGTCTCGCCAGAGCGCCCGATACTGGCATCCCTCAGCCAGAATGTTCAAAAGACACCACACGTTGTGATACCGATGCAGCGACCTGCGCCACCTCCGCCACCGAAAATGAGTGTCCTAGATGCGGCCACTGCTACAGCTGGTGCTGCCACGACGAAAGAAGCCGCGAAGAAGAGAAGCATTATCCTCAAAGTCAACGGGCGTTCATATCAGAGGGTAGACTGCATTGGCCGTGGCGGTAGCGCAAAGGTCTACCGGGTAACGGCGGAGAACGGCAAGATGTTCGCCCTGAAGCGAGTCAACATTGAGAACGCCGACGAGACGATGCTAAAGGGCTACAAGGGCGAGATCAACTTGCTGCAAAAGCTGACGAATGTGGAGCGTGTCATTCAACTCTATGACTTCGAGCTCAACGAGGAGAAGCACGTGCTAAGTGTGGTGAGTACACCCTCGCCTTGGATACATCTGGCGAGCATACACTAACTTGGCCTGGTACCCAGCTCATGGAGATCGGTGAACTGGATCTCAACACCCTTCTGAGAGTCCGGCAGAACCAGGAGGGCGCCAAGCTCGATCCCGTGTTCATCCGGTACTACTGGAAAGAAATGCTCGAATGCCTCGCCGCTGTGCACACCCACAACATCGTGCACAGCGACCTGAAGCCCGCCAACTTCGTGATGGTTCAAGGCCGCCTGAAACTCATTGATTTTGGAATCGCCAACGCCATCCAGACTGAGGAAACGGTCAACGTGCACCGCGAGACCCAGGTCGGCACACCCAGCTACATGAGCCCCGAGAGCCTGATGGACTCGAGCCACTATGCATTCACCTCTGCGAATGGTGGGAGGTACTGGCACGGACCGCGGGGACCCAAGCTCATGAAGCTGGGCAAGCCATCCGACGTGTGGAGCCTGGGTTGCATCCTGTACCAGATGGTTTATGGCAACTCGCCATTCGGACACATTCAGAACCAGATGGCACGCTGCCAGGCCATCATCAACTGGTCCCACAAGATCGAATTCCCCGAGAAGGGCATCGGTGGCGTCAAGGTGCCGCCAAGCCTGCTCCGCACGATGAAGAAGTGCCTCGACCGAGACCAGCACGCGCGGCCATCATGCGCGCAGCTTCTGGGCGAGGACGACGGCTTCCTGTACCCGATCGAGTACGCCAGCGATGTGATGGGCGCCGCGGACAGCCTGCCCATCACGGAGGAGCTGCTGGGGCGTATCATCCAGAGCGTCGTCACGCGCTGCCGCGACAGGCTGCCAACTGACGGCGAGGCCATCAAGTCGTGGCCAGCGGCGTACTGGACCAGCGTGCGCAAGGCCATCGAGGCGAAGCAGAGCGAAGGAGAGAGGCGGTAGGCCCAGCCGCTGCAGCGATTGTGTTGTACGGAGTCTCGGATAACAATGGAGTGTTGTGCTCGTAATGGGAGGGAGACAGGGGAGCTTGTACCCACAATGGGTTTTTGGGTGTGGTAATTTGTGGCCTCTGTGATTGATGATTGATGATAAAGACTTAAGAGAAAGAGCAAATTGATAAGGGACTGGTTATTGGGAGTGGGGAGAGTGATGAAGAGCTTGTTAGTCGGGCAGCGGTCGTTCCATTATTTCCACTTTTCACGATATTCCCCCCAAAAAGCAGCAGCATACATCTCACGAGTGGCTGTCTGGCGCATTGCTTGTCGCCTTTTTTCTCTTCTTATTTCTTCTTCCCTTTTGATACCACAACTGTATAGACATGCGGTCTTTTTATTTGTTCCCTCAGAGAGGACAAGCTCGTCTCTTTACAATATACTGCTCAGCGCTTGCTGGATCAGGGGTTTATTGAGTCTGTGGAACTAGACCTTGTGCTGGCTGTGCTGGCTGTGCAATAACGTTTTGAGTGCCCATCTCGAGTGATCCCTCGGCTCTGAAGACCGCAATGGACATGCCTGACCTGGTCCAGTGCGCCCTTGTGATTAGTTAGCATACTCGAGATCTTGAAGTGGCTCTTGGGTATGCCAAAATTCGGCACAATGATGTTGATTGATATGATACATTTGTGGCTCTTCGGGACCTCTTTGCTAACTAGTTCCAGCCAGGGTATTGTGTCCTCCTTTCGATGCCATGCCTCACACCCTTGGTCGGAGCCTTTCAGATGCCAAGGCTTAATATGAGCCATTGCAAATGAGCTCAATCCGCCTGCAATCAATATTTGGCTCGGAAGGAGAAACAATGCCACCAAGTCACAACCGCAGCCCATCCCAGCCCGCCAGCCCGTGATCCTTCCCCTGTTCCATGAGAACATGCCAGGCCAGCCGAAGGAGAGCCTACACTTCGGCCCGCCCAGCTTACTCCTCAAGCTCCTCAGGCGCCTTGATCCTCAGCTCGCTGATGCGCAGGACCGTATACCGATGCTTGCTCTTCACAGTCTTGACTTTCCTATTCCGCCGCTTCGTCTTCTCCTTGGTACGCATCGGCTCGCTGTCCACACCAGCTACGACGGCACGGCACTCGTACAGCCGCTCGTCAACGTAGGCGACCTCGCCACTCGCGGGGTTGCGCGAGCCAGGTCCACTCGGGAGCAGCGTCAGGTCGCGTGAGCCCAGCACCGAGGCCCGGTTCAACCGAAGCACGTCTCCGGGGCGCACACCCGGCATGAGGAAGGGAAGCCGCACCTCGTCGCCCGGCGTCACCAGGTACGGCCGCCCGTGGATGTGCAGCGTGATGTAGTGCCCGCCCGGCTGCGCCCGCAGCAGGGGCAGCATGTCCTTGACCTCCTGTGGGATCGGCCCCGTCGGCTGCGGTGGGGGCTGCGTGGGCGGTGCACGGGGCTTGGGCGTGTTGGGGTGCAGAGTCTGGCTTGCTGTTGTTGCTTTGGCGTGGATTGTGGCGGAGATCTTCTGGGCGCGCGATGCCTCAGAGAAGGGGCCGCTTGGTGGTGGTGGTGGTGGCGTCGCAGCGGACTCGATGTGTTGCTGTGTCGAGCTGATCCATCGCGCGCGGATGGGCAGCAGGAAGGTCGGTGGTAGGCGCGACACAGGGCACCGCAGCTCTAGAGCGGAGCGGGCAATTGACCTGCTCATCGTGACGGCGGGTTGGGGGTGCGACAATCTGGCCTTCTCGGTTCGACTGGGTTGAGAAGCTCGCGGGCAAGCTCTCAAAGTTCTTTTGGCGCTTATGTTGCCGCCACCCCTAACCCTACCCCTCAGAATAACCCATCTGGGCGCCATCGAGTCCAATGCAAACAGGGGGCTGGCTGCGGGGCTGGCCGCGGGGCTGGCCAGATTTCAATCCCCATCCTCTTGAAATGTAAGTTTCAGTTGGCCATTAAGGTTTTGACTGATCCTTCCGGCTTTTGCTTGGATGTGGGCCCGCAAACCCTGCAGGAAGAATAGAGTGTTGAAGAGATGAGAGATACCACCAGTGAGGCCTTGTTCCAGTGCATGAGTCACTCGGCTGCACATAAAGCTTCCAAGATATCGGTGTAAGCCAAAGGGCTGTGCCAAGTGACCTGAAAAGAAGGATAGCGGGCCTTGTCAACAGCCATGAGATGTGAAGGTGAAGGATGGCCATTGGGGAGAGACTGGTATCGGAGAAGGGTTTAGGTGTGCCGGATAAGTCCACATTGAGGGAGGTGATGAAGACAGAAAAGGCCAAGAAGGCAGGGATGGAAAGTCGATCAGGAAAAGCACGAGTAGATACAGTCAATCCAGGACGGTAAATAGTACTACTTCAACAAGCCTGCTACTCTTCCTAATTATCCGCCTTTGATTAGACAGGGAGATGGCCCGACATGTAAGTGAATCCCATGAAGCCAAGTGATGCTCTCTAGTCGCCAGGGCAGTGGGATTCATACAACCTTTAAAACATGGGCACTACTTGGCATAGCCTTTGTCATGCAACAGTAGGCAGTGACTTGAGTGGCATTCTCCACAAGATATACACGCTGTCATCATTATCGTTCCGAATTCTGTTATATCTTTGCCCCTTGTGCACAATCCATAATGTGCCTCATCAGTAGAACCCCAGATGTTACCTGCTGGCTTTTTTTATACAGCTGTATTAGGGTGTCTATGCCTAGGTACACAGAGCAATGATGACAAGGAGGCTCTTCAAATTTATGAAAATCCGCCTCAATTGACACAGAACATTGCTTATAGGTGCTTGTGTTTGGCCTTAAGACCCCTCTCCTTTTCCCTGATGTATCTATTTCTGGGTCTCAATGTCTCAAAAAGCCTCTTAGACAATTTCAAAGGATTTCGTTTGCCAACAGACAAAGTGGCAGAAGCCGCATCACTGAATGACTCCAAATCCTAACAATTGGGGCCGTTAACCTCGTAGTTGGATTGACCTGCTCTGATTCCGACCTTTCTGCTCAGAAGCAACCAAAGACGATTAGCATCACGTCCATCACATCCAAATAGAAATCACCAGCCTGTGCTCATGTGCCACCATGAAATCTGCTACCTGTCATTTGTAGAATCTCGTGGTCCCGTCATACACTTTACATCACAAAGATCTTACTGGTGTCTCTGATTTTGAATCATGGTCTAGTTGTGATCCCAGCTACCAGTGAGGTTTGCATAGGCTTAAGTGCTGTGTTGAGAAATGATCACCGTGAGTCTGTTGCGATTGCACGCATCGGCCCACCTGCAATGCTCGAAATGGCCATTGATTCAAGAGGAAGGACGCACAAACCGTGCCCTGACATGGTCTCACAGGTCCTGCTTCTACCCAAGTCTGTCTCGACTTTTGACCTTGGCTCCTACCTAGGCACGTGGTATCAAGTGGCAGGCTACGAGGCCGTCTTCACGGCCGGCTGCAAGTGTATCACGGCAAATTACACGCTCGACGACGACGGGACAGTTGGAGTCAAGAATCAGTGCGAGGCGCTGGGACTGCCCATCTCCATCACGGGATCGGCAGCTCCTGCCGACCCGGTCTACGGTGTGGCCGGTGTCTTCGAGGTCACCTTTGTCAACTCTACGAATGCATGCCCAGGCAGGATATAGGAAAAATCAAGTTTCACAAGACCAAGCTGAGGCTCAAAATGCCAAGTGACGTCACCCGTCGGACCCCAGTCGCATCATGGTCGCAGTCCGTTTGTCATGGGGCTTGCCAGACAGCCATAGAGAGCCAAGGGCGCGGGCAAGGTTTTCCAAGTTTCGAATTGTCCACCACGCTCTCGACGGGACACGGTGCACTGGCGGACGGTATTACGGCTGGGCGGCCCGCTCCGTTGCTCTGTCCCGGGCACCCTCGCGGCTCCCAGGTGCCGTCTGCTGTCCGTCTCTACTGTTCACTCCTTGAACGACCTCCAATGCCCACCCCACGCCTCTGCTGCTGTACGATACACAGTAGACATGAAATCGCACTTGGTTCCTTGCAGCCCGTGAGAATCGACGCACCTCGCCAGCCCCGAAGCCGGCTACGGGCAACTACAGACCGCAGCACTGTTAGTCGCAGAGGAGACTATACGTCGTCAATATGCGCATCTTCCTCGAAAGAGTCACCCTCACATTGGTCAACATGTTCCGTACGCCCACCGCCCCGACATACTACCTCTCCCCTTTCCCACTCATCAGACTATCAAGTCCTCCTTCCTACATTCAAACCCGCTGACCCCTCCCTACCCCCCCCCAGTGCCACCTCTCTCGGTGATGCTCGTCGCAGGCGTAGGCATGGACGCCCTGGTAAACACCCTCTGGTTCCTGTGTGGCGTCATCCCGGGCCACGTGCACGGCTTCTGTAAGCATCCCTTTTCTCCTGTCACGGATCCCCGTCTTCATGTTTTGGAATGTTCTAGAATGCAACACTTTATGTTCCGTAGCAGCACTAACCTCATACTTAGATGTGACGTGGACCTACTTCTCGCGCAAGAAGAAGGTTCGCCGTGGCCGCTATCCCGGCGGACCTAAGCCCTTCATCTACAGCAGCCGTGTCGTCAACGGCGACGCGAGCGACGAGCGCGTCCGCCAGCTGTGGAGGGCAGAGCAGAGGGCCAACAGGGCGGCGGACGGTGGCAGGGACGGCGATTTGCGGAGGCAGTCGTCGCGGAGGTGCGAGGTCTGATGCGTACAGGGGCCCTGGGACGAGGAGAAAAGGGCCAGGCTGGGCCGGGCCGAGGCCTACGAGCCGCAGGTCGTGCGAACTTTGAATTCAAGGACAAGGTTCCTCGTTCCACTGGTTGCGAGAATACCCACGTCCTTGTTTCCTTGTTTCCTGTCGCGTGTGTTGTGGACAAGCCGGCCACGCACCGAGCCGCGACGTGTGGTTGAATCCCCCCCCCTAACCACTCCGCTCCCCAACTGCCACCATGGTTGTTCTGGTTCAATTCCCGGTGGCAGTGGTGCCCATTAATTGGTGCCGTCATCTCTCGAATGCTCTACAAAACAGTTGAGTAATGGCTTTGGCTTTCAGACCAGGGGATGGGTGTCTTTTCTTCGACAGCACTGGAGATCTTGGCTTGCTCCTTTCGAATACTTCCTGCCTGACACTAGGCAGAGCACCAATTTGAGTGTGCAGCTACCTTGCCCGTGATTTGGAATAGACTTCTACGATGCTGGGCTCCCTCGCCACCTTGCAAATGCTCAATTCAGGGTATCTACCAAGCCTACCACCCCAATTCTAACACCACCTTACAGCAATACTATCAGCGATGGGCCCTGGCACAAAATCGGCTCATTTCTTGACCAACTTGTATTTGCCACCAACAAGCTCAAGCTCCCCAAGATCCACCTTCTCCGCAAGGAACTCTTGCAGGTCCTGGTCGCTCCAGGAGAACCCGTCCGTGATCAGCATCCGCATCATCATGGCCAGTTGTCCCAACTGTGCGTTCGGCATCGAGTTGGTCAGCATGCCCACAATAAACTGCCAGTATATAGCCCTTCTCTCGTTCTCTTTGGCGTCCATCGCGCTAGTGGTGCCTGCTCGCTTGAGGGATGTGGGCTTGCCTCCCGGCTGTGTCCCGTGGTCGTCTTGCATAACGGCTGGAGCTGAGGCAGCGGGGTGAAGCTCGGGACGACTGAGTAGTTGATCTCTGCGCTCGAGCACGACAAAGCTGTCTTGACCGTGTGGGTAGCGGGCGAGGACTTGCTTGGATTCCCAGAACTCGAGGGCTTGCAGGACAAGTTCCTCATCCATATGCAGGTGCTCGCGGAGATCTTGGACGGTCCGGTGGGCTGGACCACTGTGCTCATTGTTTCCATCGTCATCTTCGTCTTGAAATGCGTGAATAACCGCCGCCTCGAAGGTCTTGCACTCCACGCTGACGGTACGATCCTCAAGCTCCAGTTCGACAGTGGCCTGGCCGAGTTGGTACAGCCAGGTGAGTTTGCGTGCTGACTTGAGGTATTCGTAGCCCCTTCCGTACCTCTCCTGTTGTTCCAAGACAGGTCGTGGGAGGGTGAAGGTCTCTTGGACGATGTTTGGCCAGTACAGACGGGATAGAATGCGGGCTTGGTAGGGCAGCAGGCCATGTTCCTCTTCATCCAGGTCCAACTGTTGACCGGCATCCATGTGCGAAGCTGTGGATGCTGGTGTACCGAAAGCCCGAGGAGCCAGTGCTGGCTTCCCCAGCTCCACCATCCGGATCATGCTGTCGACTTTGCGGGAGTCCGAAATGTCCTTGATCATCACCTCGCAGTTTTGTAGTGCAGACTCGCCGAAACGCTTCTTCAGAAGATCCAGCACCCTCTGCTCCTGCGTGAAATCCGTCTGCGAAGACAGTAGATTGTCCGCGATGATTGTTTGGAACTCCTTGATGAAGACATCTTCAGCTCCGAGAGTGCTGATCAATGTGCCAATGACATCCTCGGATCTGGGACGTTTATAGTTGACACCCGCGTCAACCGGGTCAGGCACCCAGGTCAGATCATCCCAATCCAGGTCCTCGTCGTCAATCTCCACCCGTCGTTGTTGATCTGGGTCGTTGAGCAGCATGCAAAGCTCGACCAAATTGCCGCTGGCCCCTGTGCCAGGCCCCAGCTCCATGGGAAACAACGTACCAGTTCTCTTCTGGGCCGCCTCCACTTCTTGCGGACTAGCGAGCAAGCCTGTGACCACGACACGGACAGCGTCTTCTCGCTGGATCAGGTACAGTTGAAGTGACGGAACCACCCGACTAAGGAGCACCTTGGAGTGGTCTAAAGCATGAAACGTGCGAATCATGGAAATATAGACTCGCAATATGTCCAGCGTGGACCGAGCAGGGTGTAAAAGCCGCTTCTGGAGCGCCGCCGAAAAGGAGTCGGTCAATTGCCGTCGACGTTCAGGGGTTGTGACACTGGCCTTAAGGTCATCCAGCGCCCCTTTACTGGCTGGCCACTGGAGAACAATGTCAAACAGCTCCGAGATCCGCAAAGCAGCGATGTGACCTATAGCTACTTCCTTCCATTGCTGGAGTTCTGTCAGAGGCACACTAGTCCTCGTTTTCGAGCCAGAGCCGTCGGTACGACTGCGTACTTCTATGGCTAGGCGAGCGAAGTGGTTTTCTACCCAGTGGCAAAGAGATACGATGCACCAAGATGCTGGCGTGAGGCTCATCGACTTGGTGGCACCTTTGTCTAGCCCACAGAGCCCTCGGCTGTTTGCTGAAGCCATCCTCCAGACTTGTGCGAAGGACCGACGGACGTACTCTCGCATGTTTCGATCCATGACCTCGGCGAATAAGCCTTGAAAGGCCTCGCCTGCAAGTCCGACTTGTGTGAGGGCCCCCACCAGACGCAAGAGTCGCTCTCGTGCAGCATCGACCTGGTTGTCATCAACTATGAACTGCTGCAGACTAGAGTGTTTCTGTCCAGATGTAGGGATCTGGAGTGCCTGTCTCGTGAGAACATCCAGTACTACACGCAGCGATGGCAAAATTGGACCAGTCGAGTTGCTAACCAGTGCATGCAGATCCTGGCGGAATCGAGTCACCATAGTCTCTGAGCTTCTGAGCGGTGCTCTCAGCTGGTCCCCGTGCTCTATTCCGCGCAGTATCAGGGTCAAGGAGTGGAAGTACTGCTGCAGTGCAGCTTCCAATATGTGTACTGCATTTTCTACGACGAGAAGATGTTCTTCGTACGGTATCTTGTCGTCCTGAAGCCTGGGCTTGCTCGTGACAGGTGTCGCGGCCAGCAAAGGGTCGACATGCTGGATGAAATGCCGTCTAGCTTGATGGCTATGCCAGGCCAGGATGGTGTAGTCGTGACCACTTCCTGGATTTCTGGCCTGCAGCACCACCTGAAGCGCGGTATTGAATGCAACCTCGTCCTCATGAGACTGGAATGGCAACTTCGGAGGTAGAACCCCGGACGATTCTTGGCCTGGCGCTGGATGTGGCACCTGCAACATGGTCGTGACAGTGTGCCAAGCACGGTCAAAGGTGGTCCGATCTTCCGCAATTCCGGTGGCATCCTTGCCAGCAATCTGGCCGGGAGCATGCTTCTGAGAGGCCAAAGGAGCGAGGAGGAATGAAGCCGTGACTGGGGACAAGACCGCGGGTGGCTCTGTGCGGTTCCCAGGAAATGGCGAGGTAGTGTTGGGCTGCGGTATCGGTAGCGAGCTTTCGGTAGGAAAAACAGACCGGAGGACCTGGGCCCTCTTCGCCCGCCAATGAGAGTTGGGAGACTGGACGACTTGGGCGGCCATGCTGGTTGCGAGCGTGCATGTGTGCCTGCGTGGTTGCGTGGTTGCGTGGTTGCGTGCTTGCAGCGTGACGGGCTGGTGGGCGCCCGCAGATGAGACTCGTTTGCCGCAGCAGAGGAGCCTGAATCCCTAGAATAGATCAGCCGGCATGACTGGAATGGTTCCCACTCCCTCCTCCTTCCTCCGGCGCTGGTCTGTCGTGCAGAAGCAGGTAGTCTACTTGGTCTGGTCCAATCCTGCTCCAAGCGGCCGGTGACAACGGGCAGCGACCACGTCTGCGATGCGCAGGCGCTTGCCTCCCTCGCACCCCCCCAAGCACAGTCGGGCAGGTGTCACTTGTTCGAGCAGCCCTGATCTGGGAGCTCCGAGCTCATGCCGACATGCAGTGCAGTCTGATGCAGTGCGGTGCAAACTCTCTCGAATCGGGTTTCTGTGTGGGCTGAGATGCGGCGAGTCATGCAGCACACGAGGTCATTTGTCAACTCTGCAGGATACCTATTGGCCTAGGATGCCGGGTGATGGTGGCGACAGTTTTGATAGTCGTGTGTCGGCGGTGATGGTGGTGGTGGAGGATGATGGATGCCGCGTCGATGTCAGTGTTGATGTTGACTCGCTGCCCGGTGTGGGGCTCGACACCCTGTCGCGATGCTGTTTGTGTACCGTGCGCCTAAGCGCCCGCGCTTAGGACCAAAGGTGCGACTGTGGCTGTTGCGCCAAACGCCTTGCCGACCAACACCCAGGCAAGCCTCCCTACTGCTACTGCTTGCAACGTCCACGGCTGCGATGACTCTCACACCGCCTTGTCTTGCTCTCAACTCCCGCACCACGGCCGTTTCCCTCCTCACCAATGGATCGAATCCCATAACCGGCGTCGAGACTCGGGATGCAGCCCCTACATTAGCCTCCCCGTAAGTGCCAGCCTCCGTTGCCTGGCCGTCTGCGACCAGTCGTGACGACTTGCCCCTTTCGCTCCGTCGTCCTCACTCTCTACCTCACCTTCAGCTTGAACTTGTCTGAGTTATTCATGACAAGAGGCTAACTCTAGACTTCCCTAATTGCGTTCCCAGTCTTGTGTCCCCTCATCCACCCGGTCGCTTCCGTTCCAATCAGGGCCTGCTCGTGATGGCACCCACGTGTGTACACAGTACAGTGTCAGAACCTTACACTGCAGCACCTAATCTAGATGACCACTGATTCGCGTTCGAGCCGCCATCGCGTCGCCTAGCAAGCCACACGGCCGTTCTCTACTCCCAGCAATAGTCTCTGGGATTGCCAAGAAGTGGCACAATGGCGACACTTTAGGACCCCGGAGTCTTCACAGCAGCCTTGGTGGGATGTTCAGTAGAGCAACCACCTCGACTAGCCGCCGAGTTAAACCCCGACTTCGTTGTGGGAGACTACCATGTCACAGTTGCGGTGCGCCACTCCGGTCTTTACAGATCCTGGCCACACAGCCAGCTCAATCAACCCCCCCCCCAAACCTCACCAGACCGTCTCCCATTCAATGGGGAGCCGGGCAACCTGGACCCGGACCTCTCAAGATCGACGACGCGGGGACGTCGTTCGCGAGCACCGATGAAACCCCTCGCTCCTGCTGCTTTTGAGGTTGTCATGCATAGGCTGGGGAGCCAGCCTTGGAGCGAGCCAGCCGAGAGGATGTCATCCTGGACCTTCCTTTCCAAGCTTCTTTATCGCGGTCTGGGGGATTGTCTTGGTTGCCATGTCCTTCGTGACGCCGTCACATTGTACCATGCATAGGGAGAAGCGTTGAGATCCTTGGAACACCTGTGAGCGGCATTTTCCAGGCCACAATACCTGTCCTGCGTGCGAACGTATCTCATGACAACCATTAAATAGGGGCCAGGGAGGCGATGATACTGTGATGTTCAAGCCTCTAATGAGGCGTGTTTGGGGGTCTTTTCTTTTTGGCAACTTCAGATTTCGAGCTGCAAAAAGGCCAGTACTCTGATGGACAGAATTCATTTGATGCCGCTGTTACCATCTCGCAACACGTGTGCAGTCACACCATGACAGATTTGCTGGCTAGGCCCTTGCAGATGGCCGGGTTACGTCGACGCATCACGATCGATGCTGTCGTCTGCAGTTTACCTCGGGGCTCACCCGGGACCGGACAAGGCCCAGTCTCCGGCTCAGGGGGCTCTACTACCGGGCCCCTGGCACCCGCGGATGGAAATGAAAGACAAAAAGACCACGAGAAGCCATCATGTTGCAAACACATCTGGAATCCTAGCACAAATATGTCGTTGACCAGCCCAATACTGTGCAGCGGGTGTTCCATCGGCGAGCGATCATTGGGCTTGTCAAGCAAGCTTTTCCCTCCAGTACTTTTGCTCACTGGTTCAAGCAACATCAAACTGGCCGGCCTGGCTGGCTGGCTGCTTTTGGCCCTTGCTGGATGTAGAGATCGGCTTTCGATTCGGCTCCTGGTCTCTCAAGTTGGCCTCCCAAGTTGGCCTCCCAGCCTCGACTGAAACACTCATGTCGACAAGACTCAGCTTTCTGGGATTGCAGATATCTTTAGATGCCGATTTTTGCCTTGGGTCTTGACCAATGTGCACAAATTGCCCAACATTTGGTGGCCATTGGCTTGTATTTGACTGGACGCCAAATCCCCTTTGGGCAGCGACAACGCAGATTCACACCATGGCGATGCTCACTCTCGCCATGTCGTGTGGGACTTTTGCTCACCTCACATCTCTGGTACATGGTCAGTGGGCACATCAGGACGCCGAACTTGCTGTTGGGAAGCTGGGGAAGTAGGAGCGTCGTGTGGTCGTGAAGCACGGGGCACGGAGCTTGGAGCTTGGAGCTTGGAGCTTGGAGCACTGCACTGCCGGTCTGATATCGACACACCCTTGCTACCCGTGCCCTTGGTCGATGGCTCCGTGCTCGAGCTGTCCCGATGGGCAAGCTATCCCAGCACGTCCAATGTAACGCCGTGACTGACGTTGTCGAGTCTGGTCGCAGGGAATTCTGTTGCCTGGAATTGACGTCCACCCGGCCGGTACTGTGTAAGGATGATTGAATCTGGGTGGGTTGCTTTATTTTGGACCACCAGCGTCGACCGCCATCACTGAGGTCACTCTGCTCCGTTAGCGACCGCCTTCTGTCTCGAAGACCCGCCATGCGAAGGAGCTACGACGGCGACAAGAATAAGTCATGACACGTTACAACTAGGCACACCGGTAGGCCCCATACCAGTGATCTGATCGCTGTGGGCTTATGATGCGCCGATACTGCCTGCAATTTGACCATGAGGTGCAGTCTGTGGCCGTGTCTCTTGGGAGAGGGCGGTGGTTGGTTGGCATCAAGCGCGTGTCTCCCCCGACAATAGCGACGGGGATAAGGTGCTGACAGCGAGCGCATCACGTCCCCTGGGAACCGGTGGGAAGTCTTGATATTACGGTCGCCTGGTCAGGCTGGTGTGATGGACTGCAGCACTTCCAATGCACGCACATGAAGCGATCGTGTTCAGATATTATTTTAGCTGCATTTCAACCGGCGCACCCAGGCATGCGGTGCAACCGTACCCGGCTTCCATAGGGCTTCGAGCCGTCCTGGGCCGGTTTGGTGGTCCCAAGATGTCGGTTATTCAGCGTCCAATGACGACCGGTTGATCATCATCCAGCGAGCCTCTAGCCCATTAGCCCATTAGCCCATTAGCCCAGTAGCCTAGTCGACAAGCTGGGAAGCGTGGGGAGCACCAGGGCTTGTGGCACCCGACTACTCGGACCCCGGGGCAATACCTACACTACAGCCGCGGTTTGCAATGGGTGAACAGATGCAGTTTCGGGCCCTGTCAAGTCGATTTATCCATCCAACAAGGCCCTGTGACAGTGCAGTGTCACCATTTGCGTGCGAATCGTCCCTTACTCCCTGAAGCAAGCCACACTGTCTTTGGCGAGCGATCTTGACACATGCTGCCCGATCATGGCCTGCGGAATGTCAGCCACAGCATTCGCCTTGGCGGCCGTCATGGGCACCGATCTGCGCTGTTGATCAGTACTGGCGTAACCGGGGTTTGGTTAATGCGTAGCGGATTGTCTCACTTTGGGGAGAATGACCTGCTTGGGTGGCACAACAGACGATGGCAACAGCAGTCCGGACTGGTAGGACTGGAAGCTGGTAGGGCTGGAAGCTGTCGTACCATCTCGCCCGGCCAGGCGACCCGGACCGACAGCTGTCCAGGCGGCCAAGTCCGCAAAGCTGGGTTGTACGGAGAGATGATGGAACAGAAATGCTCACCACTCCTCACACGGCGCCCTCGACTGCAGAAGCCTCGGGTGAAGGGGTAAGGGGCAAGGGTTAGTCGAGTGATGAGATGCAGCGAAGGTGACAGCTGCGCCGGGACAGCGGACCCGGGTGTCGATGGCCGAGTCAGCGTCCGCGTCCGCGTCCGCGGCACCCCGGCGAAACGGCTGTCAAACTCGCTGGGGCCGCTCACAGACGACGCGGCGGATGTCTGCTGATGGCGCCTCAATGGCGTCGCATCGTGCCGTGGACGCCGCCAGATCTAGACGCCATTGACGACCACTACTGTACACAGTAGACCGCCACAGACGGGCGTCGGTCATCTAGCCTACTGTGCTGGGACGACCCTTGCTCCCTCGCCTAGCGGTTCGGGAACGGTGGCCGTGGTGGCCGGCTTGGTGGCACTAAGGTCGGCGCAAACTCACGATCCGTCCTCGTCCGGGGGACCCGTCGTGGCCCATTTTGGGGGTGACAGGGCTGGACTGGCAGCTGGTTGGGTGCCATGCAATTGCCATTGCCAATAGCGGTCGACAATTACACAGTTATGGTGGGGCCTTGCACAACGGCCACCACTTTTCCCTCTTCGGGGCTGCAGCTAAGAAAAGTCCCACCGTTGCAGCCAGCCTTTCAAAAAATCTATTTCCGTCTCGGGCTGTACCACCTCAGCTCTTCTGCCTGTGCTACCTGCCACCGCATCAGTCGCTCGTCACCGTCCCAGGCCAGGGACGCAGTCTGCCGTTTCGAAACAACGCGTCACGTTCACCCCCCTCCCTGCAGTCGGTCTACTGCATCTCATCTACGTACGGAGTACATCTGTCTGGCGGTCGATGCCCGCCAGTGGGCCACCGAGGCAGGACGAATGAGAGTGCCGACAGTGAATTTTGCCCATTTTCAATGTCGACCCCGTGCCACCGATAGCCACCCGCCCAATCACTTCGTCAATGACACCCTCCGCCCCCCTGCATTCTCTCTTGCCAAGCGGTGCAGTAGCCCAGTCTCCTCAACCGTCCAGAGGTCTCTTTTTCTTTGTCGGCATCGCGGGGCGTGGTGGCCCCTCCTAGTGCCTAGATAGTCTAGATACAAAGTGGGCCCCTTGTCTTGTTCGAGCACGTACCCAAGAAATCCCCCTGTGATGATTGGATCCTCCAAGCGACGTTGGGGCAGAGGCTACCGGGTCAAAATGCCACCAATAGGAAGACGTGCGCGGCAAGCTTCATACGCTATGTCTGGCATGCCCACACACCCACACACCCACACACCAGGCGGCCGACTCTGGTCTGGTCGACCTCTGTTGGTACCCACAAACCAATGGTGGTCATTGGCGATGGTGACGACTGGGGAGGTCTTGGTCGGTTCTCGCTCTTTCTTGATCCTGTCGCGGTAGGATCAGGGGCCGTTCATCCACCGCAAGCCTCCCCGCTCCACCCCCTTTGGACGGCACGATGAGAACATCCAGCCATCAAGGCGAGTTGCTTCCGTTATTAATCAGGTGCTGAAAGCCAGCCACGAGCTACTCCTTCCCGGGACTTGGGGCTTGGCAGATCCCGCCAGACCCTCGGGGCGGCGGGACCGGCGTTTGGTGGTTGGAGGTCCAGCACACCTAGGTAGTCTATTGAATGACAGGAGCCTGACGTGAAGTTCACAGGGCTGACCTAAATTTGGGGCGCCACGTGGTGAGGTGGGTGCTGGTGCCCGGTGCCAGCCGAGGGCAGGGAGGACAGAGGCAGGCAGACAAGAGCAAGGGTAGCACCCAAACAGGGCACACAGGGTCGCAGCAGGCGGCCGGCTCAAAACTGCGCGCAACGACCAGGGGTTTGGGGTTTGGGGTTTGGGGGAGTGGGGTGGGGGGAGGGGTGGGACAGCTTGCATCTGGGCAGGTAGGGTTGGTTGGTAGGTAGACTAGGTAGGTACGAGACATACATACATACATACATACATGCCTGAGTGCATACGTCGTTACATGGTCACCGGGGGGTAAAATCTGGTCCAGTTCCGACTTTAACCAGGCCTCTCTCAAACCAACCCACCAACCCTCACGGAGGACCCTATGATGTATGCTCTGTCCTGCATTGGTTGGCCATAACTTGTTTCTGCTCTACATGAGACGGAACGCCCGCCCGCTGGCACGCACCTGCGCTGCGTGTCTGCATGCATGTCTGTGGGCGGGTGTGCGTGCAGGCCATACACATGGTGCTGTCGCATTGATGCGACCAAATCGCCTCGTGTGCGAGAGTGTGGTGAGCGCGTGTGGAGTGGGTCTGTACAGCCCATCTATTCATGGCCAGCCCGCCATTTCCCCTCCCAACGACAGACACTACTACCTACTGTGTAGCTGGCTTGTCGGCTGGCTGGCTGCCCCCAGTGGGTGGACTGCATGAGCCCTGTAACATGAGCCCTGTAAACAAACACACACGCACACACGCACACACGGCACAGGACGTGGGGTGAGAGATGGCCGGGAAGTCATGATCCGATCCGGCCCAAATTATTAGCCCGGTCCCAAATCTCTTCTGCACACCGTGTGAGCCACGTGCTGCAGTCAGTCCAAGTCAGTCACGGCCACGTGCAGGAGGATGCGAGCGTGCGGATATTACCCCGTCGCTGTTGAGCGGGAGGATTCTCGAAAGGGAGGGATTCGGGGGAGGGGCTGGGTTGGAGAGTGGTAGAGTGGTAGAGTGGTAGTGTGGTAGTGTGGGAGTGTGGGAGTGAGAGGGTGGTTGAGCGAGGGCCAAAAGAGTAAGATGTGAGATCCAGTGAGAGCGAGTGAGCAAGTGAGAGACCTCCGGCTCCCTGGATGCATATTCGCAATACCACTGTCAGCCAGGTGGTTCCTCTTTAGGAATGAGGTGGAGGTTGGAGGGTGGGAAGACCGGGGGGGGGGGCGAGACGAGAGTGAGAAAACGTGGAAATCCCTTGGCGTGCTTTCGAAGTTGGTGTGTAAGACGACAGCAGCAACACCGACATGGGTCAGCCAGCCAGCATCTCCCAATCTGGTGAGCGAGGACTGTGTCGTTGTTGTTGGCGGCTGTGACCCCCGGAACGTGTTTGCGCTTGCATGTGTTACATTGACCTGACCACCAAGTACACACGTCTAGAAAGAGTCTTGCCGTTGCGTGGGGTGCCACCCCCCCCCTCTTCCGCAGGGGAAGGGGGGGTATCAAGGCTCGCACAGCAAGCTGCGGCGCAGGCGTGCAACAAGAGTATGCACGTCAGCGGCGAGGCTGGGCTTCTTCCCCTTTCTCCCCACCCCAACTGGGCTGCATTCTCTGCTTACTTCCTCGCTTGTGCTGCTGCTGTTGGCGCACGTGGGAGGAAAAGACGAGATGGGTGTCAGGCACAAGGGGTGGTGCGCATGTTGGGGTGGTGTGGGTGGTGAGTGAAGTGGAGTGCTGGTTGGTTGTGCCGCACACATCTTCACCGTCTCTTGTGTCGCATGTGGGCGGCGAGGCTGTCTCTCCTTTCCCTGTTCGTTTGGCCAGACACACCCAAGTCCGAACTTGGTCGGCTCAGACAGGTATCCTGGGCTTCTTGGGCGCTGGGCTTTCCCAGTGCCTGCGCCGCAGGCTTCATAGCACCAGGCCACCCTGATCACCTCTCCCCTTGCCCTTCCAGGTGGCACGGCATGGCCTGCATGGGCCTCGAGAAGCGCCGTGGATGGTCGTCTGCGCTGGTGGTGATGTCTGTTGGTGCAGCCTGTCTCCGAATACAAGAACAGACCACGATGCGTGTATGTATGTATATACATACATACATATATACATACATACATACATACATACATATATTCATACATAAATACAATAAATACATGCCCCGTACCACGCGGCTCCTGCCCGAGGTCGAGACAAGTGGCCGACCATGGCTGGTCGTCTATCTGTTGGCTGGTGATGCCCCGGCCGGCGCTGAACTCCGACGGCTTACAACACAGCAGACGTTCTCCCGCGCCGTGCCGGAGAAGCACACGATACAGGACCCCTGGATGTGGGATAAGGGACGTTGATGGGGGCCACATGTGCACTCCCTGGAATCAAGATGCTGCATGGAAGGAAATAAGCGTTGGGGTGTTGGTTGGTAATCCCGGAGTTGATGGAAGGCAGGGGGGCCCTGAGGAAACCCACTTTCTTTCTGCCTTCTCTTCGTTGTCCTTCGCCCGCCATTATGTGCTGGGAAACAAGCCTTGGCCTCACGTGTCTGTTTGTGCCGTCACATTTTGTGCGAGCTCATGAACAAACCGGTTTTTTTTTTTTAAAGCTGCACATACTCCTTGGAATTCTGCGTCGGTGCCGGTTGATATGTTTCGGCACGAGTCCCGGGGTTGGGAAGCTTGGGGAGATGCCCCCCTTCTCGTTGCTCGAGGTTGATGGATGGTGATCCGGAGTTCGAGTTACTATTCCGCTCCGGAATGTCTGTGACCCGGTCTTAGCGAGATGATGGGCAAGAATGCCCGGGAGGTGCGGGAGGAGGGTGCGGGCGGACGTGCATTTTGCCCTTGCGCGCTTGCGCTTGCGTTGGGTGGGCAGAATCGCGCCCTGTTTGGCATTGGGGCCAGGCAGCCCGTGCGCCCATCGTAGAAGCACACAGTATGAAGTGGGCAGGTATTTGCTCTGCTCTGCCTGTTGGTGCCGGGACGGTGGGCTCGCCTACGAGATGCGCCCTGCGGCGAGGCAGGTTGGCTCGCGTCACAGTCTCCCCCCCCCCACCTCTCCCCCAACTCCGCTTCCAGCGTCAATCCTTGGGCACGAGCAACTGTGCCGCGCGCTATGCTACTCTTCTGGTAGCCACGCCAACGTGTTGTGGTAAATTTGGGCACGAATCGTTGGCGATGTGGACATGACAGCAGTTTTAATGTTGTTGGTTGCCAACATTGCGAGGCGTCGAGGATAAATTGTGGCCCCGGCATGGGTCATCGACAGGGTATTTTTGTTCTGTTGGTTGTGCTCTATAGACGTCGAGATATCGCTAGAGGGTAATGCTGTTGGTTGTTGTTGGCGCGTGTCACTGGCAGGGATCATCTCTGGGATTTTTTGCTCTGATGATGGTATATTTCACATCTAACCAAGTACATGATAATGGTTTCTCTCCCAGTATCGGCAGAGAAACGCTAGTTTAGACGAATTGAAAGCTAAATCACTGGACCGATGGTGTTTTGATAATCACAGGAAACACAATAAATCCACACTAGTACAGGTGAAATCTTCACTCCGTCATGTATGGAGCAGAAACTCCGTTTTCCTCCTGGTCCGTCTTTGCGCCGCTGGTACTCCGCACATAAAGCATGTGTGGGTCTGATGGGTGGTGGTGATGGTGTTAAAAAAAGAGAATGGTCCAGTTGGTAGTGGATCCGGTTGGGTCCTGCAGGAGTAGTGAGGACCAAGAAATATCCGCTCCATCTATTCATATCCCGTTACTCTCGCGTCGTAGATCCATGTCGCCCAGATGATGTGACGCCCGAGTCTGCCCAGATCCTGGAATGCCATCCTAATGAATTATATCGTTTGTAGTGGAGCAAAGCGAATGGGCTGCGTAGAGACGCGATGGAAACGAAGTTTATGTCCCTCGAAATAAGCGCAAAACGATTGGGAAAGTGTCCCTGGTATCATGCAAGTCCACATCTCTGGTTTGGTCCTTGGTTTTTTTTTTTTGGTCTTTGTCCTTTTTTTTTTTTTTGCCTTCACCCTCCTATGTCTCGCTCATGACGAGCTCGTAGAAGGCTGTCTCTTCTGCTTGCACTTTTGGTGAAGCAGGTGACCGTTCCGTGCAGTCGTCCTGGTGAACTCGGCGCCACAGTCCGGGCAGCTGGCCTTGGTGGCCTGACCAGACTTCTCTCGCTGATGGCGAAGGAGGTTGCTGAAGGTCGAGAACTGGCGGCCGTTACATCCGTGCTCCCAACATTGGGGCTTGGGTCTGCTCTGGACCACCCGGACGTGTCCCTGGTTGTCGTGCTGGTGGGGAGCACCGCCGGTCTGCATCACCGGAGGGATAGAGTACATCATGGCGGGATCGTGGGAGACGGGTCTTGGGGTTTCATTAGCTTCAGGAGTCACCAAACTTGCTCGGTATTGTGATAGATGACTTACCCGTAATGCGAGGAGAGGGGGGCACCCGTTGATGGCGGGTAAGGGTAGTCCATATATTGCGGCTGCTGGTATGGGCTGGGGAAACCCATTTGGTTGGAAGATGGGAGCGGCGGGGAGTAAGAGGGCAGGACCATCTGCGGAGCCAGGGTGGTTGGCTCGGTGAGGAGGGAGATGTCGGTCGGAGCGGTGGTGTAGACTGGCATGCTGGACATGCTAGAGGTGTGTGCGAACTCTCCTTGGGTGGGTGGTGGGGACGCGACCTCGTAGCCGCCGTGAGATCCCTGGCTACCTGCCCGTTGGATGCGTGCTGAGAGCTTGGAGTCCCGGCGTGCCTGCTCGCGTTGCCTCTTGAGCTCGCGCTGCTCCGCACTCATCCTGGGTGGGCTGCTGGTTGCAGAGCGAGAGTGCATAGGAGGGCTCAGGCTGGACTCGGGTGCGTAATGGCCCATATCATGGGGAAGAAGACCACCGTTCGTGGGCTCGAGGACGACGTCTGCTGCAAGGTTAGAGGGGTCGTCCTGATGAGCAGGAGGAGGATGCCAGGCGGTGTCTGGGTTGCACATACCAGGCCAGGCAAAAGAGGATCGGCTGCCCATGCTGAAGTGGTTGAAACCAGGGTCGAAGTGGAGAGCAGCAGTACTCATAGTGTCTGATGATGCGGGCTGCGGTGATGGCTGAGGTGCGGGCGAGGAGTGGAAGGAGTAATCCGGGGCGGGATCTACTCGTGGACTTGGAGTGCCGTCAGGGTGAGGTCGTGATGGTATGTTGAACCAGGCTTGAGGCAAGATGTGCTCAGGTAGAGGTGGAAACGGCGAGGCTTGAGGTTGAGATGTGGGTGAAGGTGGGTAGGAAGGTGAGGTCTGAGAGGAGGAGAGGGCGTTGATATATGTCGAACGCGGTGTTCCAGGCCCAGGGGTCTTGGTAGTCAGGGTGGGTTCCAGGTGGGAGGTGTGGGTAGGGGCAGGGGGGGAGTCGATTATATGGAATCCCTGGAAGAATCCGTGGGTGGTGGTGGAGGAGTCTCCGCTGCCGGGTCTAGCTCTGGATATGGGGTCTGGTGAGCGAGTGTGTCCCCGGGCCTGATCCACGCATGCACGCTCCATCTCGAACGGTCTTCTTTGATCTCTGAAGGAGCAACAGGGCAAGGGAAATAATAGCAACACCCGAAAAGGGCAGAAAGACGGGCGGGGCCAGGACGAGCGACGCAAGAAAGTTGATATGCACGTACACTGAGTTAACCTGAGATAATTTGATCTTGACCTGGATCCGATATTCCCTTGCAGGCTGTGGTTGCTCTGGTATCTTCACTTTGAGGGTGGGCGATGCAGAGGAAGATGCTGATGCACGCGGGGAGACTGGTGTGTGTGTGTGTGTGTATGGTATCGCTGTTGTCTGGGGCAGCTCACACGAAGACACACTTATAACCAGGCGCGGGCGCAGACGAGGTGGAGGTGGAGGTGAGGCCGTCGATGGGTATCTCCAGGCTGCAAAATAACGTTACGGGGACGATGAGCTCTAAGATGCTGTAGCGTCTATCTTTGGTAGGAAGGAAGCTCGACGGATATCTCAGCCTCAAGAGCGGTCCCCATCAAGCAGGGCCACTTGAGCTTATAAGCGCACTGGTACGGGGCAGGGAGGGGGTACATGAGTGGATCGTACCTGGCCCCATGTCGTGAGCGAGGCTAGCAGGGTATCGCTTAGCAATGTCGGGAAGAAGCTAGGACTGGAGACGAGATGATGGACACTTTGGCCAAGTACCCACGCCCTGGTACAGGGCACAGGGCACAGGGCACAGTGCCGCAGGACCACATTGTGGTCGACAGAAACCAGAGCAGGACCGGGCAGGTACGAGGGTACCAGACCGACCCTGGCCTGCCTCTGGTTCTGCATGCCACGCAAGGATGGCACGGGGTGGGCAACGGTAAGGCAGTCAGTTGCTGCTGTGTTGCGCGCCGTGGTTGTCAAGTCCGATGGACACAGGGACCATGGGTGCGACTCTCGAGGACAAGGGCACTCGAGGGCAGGGCAGGGCAGGGCTGGGCTGGGCTGGACTAGCGTAGACTGAAATACAAAGATACCGTAGCACCGTGTAGACAGTGCCCGCAGCGAGAAGATGATGAGGTGCAGGGGGACCAGACCGGGAGTAGACCTGGCTCGTACACAGTGAGGAGACTGAGGAGGGGGGAGGGGGGTGTGCCGAGTGAGGCGAGGGGCCTTTTGTGTGGTATCAATGTACCCAGGTCAAGTACTGTAGCAGACATGGGGTGCATCCGCCACGAGGGGAGCTCTCAGAATAGGTAAGACTAGGGAAGAAGCGGCAAGGTGACATTACCAGAGTCACAATGGTTGATGGTGTATGATGATGATGCCCTCTCGTGTGTTTTTGTTTCCCCTGTCCCCTTTCCCCCGTCCCATCACTCCTCGCACGTGTGTGTACATGTATGTTATGTGTTGTCTGCTGTCTGCTCGTCTCTGGTGTGCGCGGACAGCAACTCCGTCCCCGTCCACATGGTAGGTGGGTCGTGGGGCAGTGTGGGTAAGCCCAGAGGCACACCCAGAGGCACACACAAAAGCAGGCGGCACGGACACACAGACGTGACCCATATTCGGGGAGGTACCTATCTATCTAGCAACCGGTGGTGGCTCATCTCAGACTCGCTGGCTGGACAGGCTCACTCGTATCGGCGGTCGAGGAAGGGCGGAAATGAGTGCGAGGGCCAATTCTGAGATGAGCTGAACAGTTCTCGGCTCTGTGATCTGTGTGACGCGAGTACAGACGAGAGAGTGGGGTTGGTTGTAACGTCTGCCAGAAGCGCGTAACTCGCCATTGGTGACCCTGTCTGCTGTGTCCGTGTTTGTGTTTCGTCTGCGCCGCCCGCCATTTCAGTACTGCAGCCAGAGGACGGAGCCTGTCAAGCAGCGGACAAGAGACCCTGCGGCAAAGGAACACAGACCTTGGGAGGAGGGGGGGAGGGGAGGGGACACGCCGGGGACGAGACGATGGCGACACAGCCATCAGCCCCATGTAGTGTTGTGCGACCGTATGAGGGGCACAGGCTCCAGATTCCGGGCTGTACGACGTGAGAAAGCTGGGTCGTGAGTGGTGTGTGGTTGGGTGGTGCTTTGTCAGACCAGCGGCCATGGCTGCAAGGCAGATGAATACATGCACGCACACATAGAAAGATCAAGATCATGGGGAGCAGGAGCCGTCTGCGTGGAAGGAGAAGGACTGACAGGCCACAGGGACAGCAAAGGCGGGTGAGATGTGTGTGCCCCCCCCGGTCCATGTTTCTCCCCTGTCTCTTGGTCCTTGGTGCCTTGTCCCTGGCCCTCGTCCCGTTGGTCGACGCTGCGCTGTGTAACGTTGGCGCTAGTGCTGGCCAGCGAAAACGGGACGATTGTGGTGTACAATGTACTTCACCCGCCGGTCTTGACTGCTCTGCTGCCGTACTTGACTGGGTGGGAAGGCCTTGACTGGCGATTAGAACAAACAATAAATTGACTGACCGACTACCTTACCTACCTCTAGTTACCTGCAGACAAGAAGGCACACGGCATCATCAGATGAAGGGAGGCGGCCGCGAAGAAAGTCACCGTTGTTGTTGTTGCTGTTTCCAACCGGGGTCCACCCCACTGCGACGTAGTGTACTGGGTTCTGCCCAGTCCAAAATGGCGGGTGGGAGGTGGACCGCAGGTGGACCGCAGGCTTCAGCATTCTCTCTGATCTTGTTGGTTGACGATCAGGGCCCCTTCCCAGGGTTGCAGACCTGGTGGAGCCGTGCCGCTGCGCCGGGGTGTGGTTAGGTAATTGCGGCCTCTGGGATGAGGCACGTACCTGTTGGGTAAAATTCGACATGCTGTGGCTCTTGCCAGAATTGGGAACCGCGGGCGGGGAGGCGATACTTTGGTACATTGGGCCACACTAGGCCGGGCAGCCCTTGCTTCCCCTCGTTCCTCAACCACTGACCGTCGGTACCTGCCGTCTGGTGGCCGGATGCCGGGGGAGGTGGGTACCGACCGGGTTGTACTCTGGAGACCGCATGTAAGGTCCTTTGGTAGGGCTATCGGGCGTGTGAGCCTGTGTGTGTGTTACTAGCCTCAACCGAGCTGGCTCGACTGAGTGTTATTGCCCAGATCGGCAAGGACGGGGTCCCAATGCTGTGTCACCGTGTTGCATTTTATCGTCATGGTCGCGCATCGCAGGAGCTACTGCACATCCACACGTACAAGGCCGACCCGTCGTCCTGGGTCGTCGTCTCGCCCCGTCAGCACTTCCGGCTTCTTGCAGCTTGCCCAGGTGCACGCTGCACCCTGCGCGCACCACACAACACAAGATATCACATCACATCATCGGTCGGCGCTCCAGTGCGCCCATGCGCCACAAATAGCACTCCCCGATGTGAGCCTGTCTCCACGTCTCGGGTGCTCTGTGCTCTGCGCTCTGTGCTCTGCACCGTGGGGCTCAACAGTTGTGCGCGACGACAGGCTATGACGAAGACGACTGAAGCAGGCGGTGCTGCAGTAAGTAGACCTGGCCCATTCGCCTGGTGTGGAGGCCGCGCAGGGATTTCTCAAACAGCAACAAACACCCTCAAGTCTGGCATTGCGAGGCATTGCGAATGGAAATGAGCCAACACCCTCTGCATTGTGTGCTGTGCGCTTCCGCGCACCCTGTCAAGTCCGTGGGCCGCAACGCATTGACCAACGGCTGACGGCAGCATGGGGCAGGCCTGTTTGGAGGTCGAGCACTGAACACTGGTACGCTGGGGCTGTGGCAGCTATCACAGTTACGATGGCGTCTCAAATGCGCCAGTGCATCCGGGGGACATGGGCAAAATACCTGCCCAACAAGCGCTCTGGCTATCGGCATCACTTGCCCTAATGACAGCGCAGGACGGCAGGGACGACGGCCCTTTTGCACAGGACTGCAGGTGGACTCCATGCGTCTTAGATGGTTCAGATCAACGGCCCGCGGCCGGTATGGTCAGTACTGTACGATGAGGGACCCATGTTCACGATCTGCGACCAGAGCTGGGAAAGCCCGCATGCACGGACGCAAGACTCGCCACCAAGGCATAACACATGGGGACATCATTCAGCAGATTGACTTGGTGATGCGTGCGACGAGCGCGGTGTGATAACCCTGACGAGCACAGCACGCCTGGACCCTGCCCGTCGAGATGAAAAGTAGTGCAGTCCTTTCAAGGCACATGAGCTGAGCTCATGGCTGGACTGCCAGGGGTATCCAGATCCTCGACGAGTGGCTCGGTGTGTCAGTCCGAAGGTCCGCAGTGTTGCTGGACCAGAAGTCGTAAGTTGTGGTCTGGGCGTCGACGTGGTATGCTCTGCTCCGCGCTGCTGGCTCAATTCGAGAAATACCTGGATTATGTGAGAGGGCCGATGTGACAGAGAGACTGAGGGGATTTCTATTTGACAAGAACACACTTCCCTGTCCCGTGTGGACTGGTCTGCCGTGTAAACACTGCTAAAAAGAAATATGGGTGCGCGAAGGATAATGTGCGACAGGCAGTCTAGTCTGGGCTACTTTGTGTCGCCTGTTACTATCGGCGCTTCTCAGCCCATCACCTTGTTGGCGCGGCAAACAACCTTCCGACACTATCTTTTCTAGACGCAAAATGAGCGCTTGCGGAAGTGAGGCGAGACCCCAGATGCCAAAGGAATATGATTCGATGCGTGCTCTACGTGGTGCTGTGCCATGTAAAAAGGACAGAGACACAGAGACCGAGGGGCTGTGGGGACTATCGTGCATGTATGCCAACCCCCCCCCCTTCAGACCCGACCTCATGGAAAACCACCTGTTGTCGAAGACACTCGTGACGTTCCCCCGTCACTCCCCAACCCAGCCATCAGTAGGATCGCTTGGATATTGGCTTGTTGTTCCTATCTCGTTCTATTTAGAGGCACAATGGCGCCTGGTACCTGGCCCATCAGGCCCGACCGCCACGACTGTCTTGGTGGTGATGCTCCAAGGGGCATAGTCTGCAGGACACACCCCCACCAAGGGTATCGCGTGCAGGCTGGCGTCCCATTTTCTGGCTGCAACCCCCCCCCCCTTCCCCACCCTCCCAAACTCAATTGCGGAATGGACGCTGTCCCGAGTCTGTGGGACGCCAAGCACTGAAAACGTGCGAGCTTATGCTGTGGTCCTTCAAACCGTCCCAACACGCAGCTCACGCACGGCAATCAGCAGCCCGCATCTGGTGTGTCAATATTTGAACAATGCCACAAGTTATGATTCCCGTCATCTCAGTGTTGAATCGACTCGGCGCCGGGTCTCGTACGAAACAACACTTTGGATGCACATAAGCCCTGGCCGGTCTGTTGTTCAGACCGGGGACCCCCCCTCCTTGAGACTGACCCACCCTGGCCCCCCCCAAATCCCAAGGGTCTGGTGTCGCCGTCTTATCACCTGAAATCATGCCCACTAATCAATTCTGAAGCAACAAGGGTGGCTCGGCTCTCCAGGCTCGTCAAGTTCTCCCTCTGGCATGGCCCGTACTCACCATGGACGCAGGGTGGTACTTAGGAGGAAAAGAAGAGACGTCACGTCGCCAACTGTCGGTGGTCTCGTGGAAACCCCACCCGCCCTTGCCCCGGTGATATCACGTCCCGCGGGAATACGCTTCGGGGTTTGCTCGCAGACCAGAAACTTCGGGCTTTGAGGGAGTCTTAGCTGCCAAGGAATCCGTGTTGAGAATAATGGCTGGCGATAGCCGCATCTCGACGTTGCACTCTCAGAGTCTAGCGTGGCACCCACCAGCGAAGCCTTGCTTCCAACCGACCTTGCCTGGGATGCATTGCTCCAGAGTTGGGGTCCTGCTCACGCCAAAGCAGCAATGCTGGGACTCACGGGACGAGCATGTGCTGCAGCTTTGAATGTTCAGCGCTGGCAGCCTCATTATCGTTTGCTCAACCCCTTACGACATGTTTTACCACATGAGATCCGAGTCCTGCTTCTCATGGCATTGCTTCGTGTGCCTTGTACCCCTGCACCTCACCCACGACCTGCCGTCGTCAGCCAATGACATTTCGCAGTCGCTACCAGACCGTTGCGCCGGGCGCTTGCTGGGTCGATCGCCCTTCATCAGGGTGTGGTGGCCTGGGCCCCGAAACCCGACACTAGTGGGCAGCACAGGGTGGGTGGGTTGACGGCCCTGACGGCGTCGTGGGCTGCACTTGGGAGCAGGCAACGTACACAGTAGCTCGCCTCCTGCTCACAGCCGGCCTCGCCCAAGAGCTGCAGGCGAGATGAAACGTGCCTCCCTTGGGGGGCAAAATGCCCGAAGAAGCAAAGACGGACTGCGATGTCTGTTTTTCATCACGAGGACCTTGCTGTGTTCGACGCAAGGGGTGAAAAGGGGCGTGTACGCCGGTGTGGAGAGGCGAGATTGCCCTCCCGACCTGATGTCCATGCTGCTCCGTGCTGAGGGGCAGCCTGCCTACCCGGGTGGCTGGTTCCGTCCGAACCACCAACGACCCTGGCAGCTGAGGACCACTGGCCAGCTAGGTGCTGTAGCTGCCTGGCGAGCGCACACGGTGATCCGGGTATCGCGTACTTTAATCTCACTGTTCACGGCTCTGCTCGCCTGGTTCCGCAGCGTTGGCAGATGGGAGGAGCAATTAGGTCCGCACCCTGCTTCTCTCCCGCGTGGCGTCTGCCTCTTTCCGCCGGGCGTGCTGGCCAGCTAGCCCCGGCAACAATCGGACGGCCTGACAGTATTTCAATGGCGCAAGAGGGTGGTCTGCCTCTTACTCGTCAGACAGCCCATGACTACCACGCTGACAGTCAGAGTATCCCGCGTCCTGGGTACGTGCACTGCATTTGCTGCAGGACGTGTGGCACGGGGTTGGGGCCGGGGGGCGGGGGGGCGCGCAGACTTGTTCTAGAAGATCATATGACCAGCGGCCATGGCGGCCAATTCTGCTGGTGGTCTCCTCCTGCATGAGGACAGCAGGCCATCGACCCGAACGCATGGGCGAGATTATGTACGGGGGCCGCAAACGTGGGGAGATTGATGAGCAAGGAGCCTGCGCACCAGGAACCCTCCCAGCCCTTGGCGACCCTTCCCCTGCCCTCCAAACTCAGTGCCAGCGGGTAAACTCGGCGAAGCAGATCACCGCCCAAACAATAGCGCGAGAGCACCAGACAGCATCATGATGCGCCGTGACGAGCACCGCCAGTGGGAGCAACCCGACGTCACCCCCACAGATCAGCTCATTTGGCCTCTGGCCGGCACCCAGGACGCTGGTGCCCCTGACCTCTTTCGATAATGGCTGAATGATTGACATGGAGGGGCACTCCTTCTCCTGTAGGGGACGATTGAAGGTTTAGACTTGCATCCTAGAATGCCTCCCTACCTCGTGGGCAGCGTGGCCCCCGCAGTCGGCCTCCGCGCATCATCGACTACGTCGGCCATGCTGTACGGTGCACCAGCAAGAGCGGTGAATGTCAGCAACCAGCCTTGCCCTGGATGCCGTGTTCTATATCGAGACTCGTGGCAGGCTAATCGGCCAGTGGTGTGGTGGTGGTGGTGGCTGGCAGAGCCGGTCGTGGCCATGTGTAAGGGCCGTGGCCGTGGCCGTGGCCTGGCGTGTCCCTGACCTCAGATTCAGATCTCAGACCGCAGACTTCAGACTTCAGGCACCGATATCGCCGAGACAGCCAAATGCGCCGGCAACCGGCGACAGCCCTGTGGCATGGGCGGCATTCCTTCAAGATTTCTTTCAATCTGCTGTGCCTCGTCCCGGCTGACGAGATCCCAGGGGGGCCACGAGGCTTGAAGCCGCGAGCTCCACCAAACCTCGCTGCAAGAGAAGGTACCTCAGGTGGGTAACGGGTTCTGAGGCTGCAGGGGTTCGCCCGACTGAGGGCGATGTTGGGCTTCCACCCCAGCCTTCCCAGCCAGCCAGGCTTAGGTTGCGAGCTCTGACTGTTCCTGCATGGAAAAATCGTTGCTCCGCCCTGCGGAATGCTCACACCGCTGGCGTGTGCCCTGACTTCGCTGGCATATGCAATCTGGCCATGGCTCAATTTTCCAGCGTCAACCCGGGGCCATTTTCCTGCAGACTCCCCGCCCTTTGGCGGCTCGGCGTGACAAGATGAAGAGAACAGCGCTATCAGGTGGACTAGGGCGATTGGGGAAGTATTATGATTACGGGTGGGCGTTGTGCAGTATACCGAGCAGCAGGCCATCCGCCACGAAGGAACCTGGCTTAATCCAGGCATAATTCGTCTGAAAAATTGGCCAAGGGCCGCTGGTTCCTGTTCCTGCTCCTGCTCCTGCTCCCGTTCCTGTGCTTTGCCTGCCTCCAGAGCACAGGCCAAAGTCTGGCAGCTGCAGTGATGACGATGACCAGGAGGGTACCAGATGCAGTATAAGTTACGTACCTCTGCAATTCGAACTGCTCGCCCCCCCCCACCCCCCGGTTCCTCCACTCGTTGTTGTGTGTGGAGCTCACAAAGGGACCTACCTGTTCCAGGGAAGCAAATCCACTTCCTGAGTCTGTTTCTGTTTCTGTCTCTGTTCCGGGGCGGGGAGACAGGGTCGTTGTCCATGGCGGCGACAGCTACAGCCAAACTGTGGTAGTGGTCCGTCTTGCCCAAAGGGTGTCTGCCTAATGCCACAGAGTCGAAAGCTTGCATCTCAGCCGGGATTGCCCCGTCATCCGATGCACGCCAGCTCGCATCGGACCCGAAGTTCGATGGCCGCAGCGCAGCGTTGCATTGCCTCAGGTGCAGCCCTGGAGGTTGCATATGCCCTCGTGGGGATGGCGCAGAGCAGGCAGATTGACCAAGGCCCCAACGAAAGCGACGAGACCCATCAAGATCCATTTGCCGCCGTCCGCTCCTTGAGCCGTTACACCCGGTGTAACGCCACCAAAAGGCCCTCTACCTTCCCTTCCCCTCCAGGGTTCGCCAAATCGGGGGTGCCTAGATTTCTGCGATGCCTGGATCTGGCGACGAGCCGGCCTCAGGATGAAGCGACCGCAAGCGACTGGTGTCGCACACGAGCATGCGCCATCGCGACACTGAAACGCTTTTGGCGGCAATTCCTTGGCTGGCCAACCGCTGGCCAACCCGCCTGGTCCCCGTAGTGAAGGCACTCAGCTCCTGCAGCGCGCCAGGTGCTCGGTTTTGCTGGCAGCTGGCAACTTGAACCAGGCCGTCAGATTCTAGGCCGTCCTTACGCGGTAGAAGCACTCACGGTGGTACGTACCGTGCTCGAGTCATAACCTCTTCCGGCCGTGCGGTACAGCCTATTCCCGGGGCCCCTATCAAGATCAAGCAGTCTGGGCCGCAAACAACGATCGTCCTTCGGCAGTCCAGATTCTGTTCCGCCCGCCCTGTGATTTGCAAATCTTTCAAGTCAGCAGTCTCGCCGAGCAACGATGTCGCAACTGGCCCGTGTTGGTGCTCGTGCGAGAACCCACAGCCGAGCTGCGGCAGGGTCTCGTCTCTACAGGCAGGTACCTCTGCGAGGTCTTGAGGGACGGGCACAGCAGGTTCCCATGATCTTTCCGATCCGATTGGGATTGATAATTGGTCTCGGTCGTCGCAGTCGACCCCGCTTACCACAAGGCTCGGGCGGCGACGGACCCTGTTGGACTTGTTCCCCGGGGCTGCGGGGACCGCTGATCCTTACCGTAACTTGGCGACCCTCTTGTGGAACCACTTTCCAGCACTGCGGTAACAGTAGCAATCTTCGGGTTCTTTCTTATCGGAATCGGAGCAGGCCGCACACGTAGTGTAAGTGTACATCGAACGACCAACTGCATTTGTTCTCGCGGCTTCCTCGCAGGCTCGCTACCGGGCGACAGGGCCGGATCGCACAGGAGGCGTGGGCCGACCTGGGTCGACCTGGGCCGCGCTTGCCAGGCGAATCACACTGGACGCAAGCCTTACGCAGCGTGGTTGTCGTCCCTTTTTCAACATGGCTGCTGGTACCGTTGCAAGTACAAGGGCGACCAGCCCGATCAAGGATGTGCACTAAGTTGCGGCCCGCCCACCCTTGATCAAGTCGCAGCGTCGGGGGGTTTTCATTCGTCAAGGTTCGGCGTGTTGGGACATGCAATCGCACCCGGGAAATGCTCATGCTGCCAGACTAGCAGAGTGGGTCTGGCCTTGGCATTTGGCTGGGTCCAGTTCATCGCAGGTAAACTCACAGCGTGTCATGGCCTACAAAAGAACCCTGTTCAATGCAACACAGTGGGAAAGGGGGTGGGCACGTGGGCAGCAGCCAACACCGCGGCCATTGTCGTCGCCCAGCACCAGCGACTAGACTGACAGAAGAGCCCACCGGATACTGTGGTAGATTTATTGCACCTCGGCGTGCCACCAAGGCCTGCATGAACCAGCACAAATGAGCTGCTGAAGGCTGGAGCCATCTGAGTGGTCGGGTACCAACCTGCTGAGCTGCACGATCCGCGGCGCAGGGAAAGCCAGAGATTAGCAGCAGCCTCGTCCATCCCCACGATACAACTCCGGGGTCAGTAACAGAGGGCGTCGGCACCGGACAACGGCCGAGATGGTGGTATTCATTTGGCCATGGCAGAGACTCTGGAAGGCGGTGCGCGCTTGAGTCTCTGGCACACTTTTCTCCTGGGGTTACACAGCCCACTTTCGAGGTGGCACAGTGCTTACATGGGGGCCACTTTGTGTTACCATGACAGTCTCCAGTCCTCTCGAATTAGCCGCGCCTGGGCGGGACACGCCAGGTTGCACTGGCTGCACTGGCTGCACTGGCTGCACTGGCTGCACTGGCTGCACGGGCTGTGCCACATCAAGGCACCCAGGTTACGCAGGCGACTGCCCACTTTGACCTGCAGTACTGGCCCAACAGTCGGTCAGACTATCAGAGCCGTGCAAACAACAGCTCATTCATGCTGCAGGAGATGGGTCAAATGAGGCAGTCGCTGAATACACGCCCCCCACCCCTACTGTGTACACATCTGGGAAGCCCGGCGCACATGTCACCTGCTGACGTACATGTACCACAATCGAGTCCTACGGAAATTGTTAAGGCCACCGACAATTACCCCCATTCTGCATGGGTGGGCACGCACAAGCTCAACCGCCTGTCGCGCACATGAGCCCCAGGCCCTCCCTTCCCCCTTCCCCCCCCCCCAAAAACAATGATGATGATAATGCGTGCAACAAAAGTCGGCAGAGCATCACGTCCAAGTGCCCCGCAGTTATACGAACATGATGCAGCTTGTCTTGGTGGTGGTCAGTCTTCGGCGGAACGACGCATGCGAGGGGGCCCGGGAGACAATTCGGACAACGCCAGACAAGGCCAGACAACGGCAGTTCGCACGGTTTGCACGGGAGGATTGCTTTGTCGTGGGTACTCCCGCAGCCCTACAGGGCTCAGGCACCGCTTTCGGGCTCTCCCTGAGAACACCACCGAGATAGGTTACGCAACGTCGTCGGCCATGGCCTGGTAGCACGCGTCCTGCTGACCGTTGGGCTACCCTCCGCCGCCGCGCATAGTCAACGGCTGCCCGCTCCACTGCGGCTTGGTGTGATCGGGCACATGAGAGGCATCGGTTTCGCCACCAGAACTTGTGAAATGGGCAAAATTCACGCTTGAACAACGGCTATTCGCACGTAGAAAATCTGCGGCGTCTATGTGGGCGCAGAGTTGCGCCTCGATTGTTTGGAGCTGTGGCCAGTCACCGGCCTGCAAAGCCCTGGCCTCGTAGCTGAGTGCGAAACCCTGGACCGGCCATGATCGAGCGACAATGCACGCGGTCATTGGACAGGGAACGGCACGGACAACAAAGAGTCGGAACTCGCAATGCTGCTTAATGCCACGACCAGATGTTCTGGCGTTGGCGTCATTGAGCAGTCCAGGTTATCACAAGCTTGCTGCGTGGAGGCTCTGGCAGACAAGTCGAAGAGAATCTTGGTTTCTCTGTCAGCTCGTCACCAAGGGTCCCAAGCCGGCGGCATCAGGTCTTGCTTATGGGTCAGTTGCTGTCGAGACACGAACACGCTGACTGGTGCCCGCTAGTCTAAGACTCGATCTCAATGACGCCCAATCAAAATATGTCATGGCCCAGACGCAATAGCTTCATCATCTTCAACTCGGACAGCCAAGGCCTTCCCTTTGTCTCCGTCGGTCGAGCTGTTTGGCCGAACATCCCAGCCTGCCGGAGTGTGTGGTGGGCCGTAGCGGTGGACAGAGCCTCCATCGTCTCCCTCGTAAGGAAGAACGGTGCAGGACCAGCAGGGGCCTCCCACATTGTCTATTGGCCGGCTCGCCGTCAGGTGTGACTGGGTTACAATGCTGATGGGCATTGTGCCTGCGCTGCTGCAATCCCCTAACCAAGAGCCCGAGCCATGTGGCCATCCTTCGTGAAGTCGAGCCAACGAGTTCGGTCCAGCATGCAGTCATCCCCAGGGCGGGTTAAGAACACGGTCTATCCGAGCCGTGTGGAAGCCAGATCCAGCGAGCTCCCATTCAATCATACTGTCCAGCGCAGGTCGGGGCTAGCTCTAGATCTCACCCGTTGGCACCATGCCCGAGAGGTCCCTGAGCTGGGCGAAGCTGGCAAACATGGGCATCCCCGCACGAGGAAACTCTCTTGGGCGGCGACTACCTCCCCAAGGGATGGGCTCCAGCCCTACGGCCACCCTTAGTTCATTGTCCTCTCCGGGTGAGCTACAGCAGCACCAGCCGCACGTAGTATGATATCACGGTGCCGTGAGATCTTGTGCAATGTTTCGCAAAGAATCTGTGCAACCGAAGCACGGGTAAGAGTGGCATTCCAGTCGGAGCCCGTGTGTACTGGCATCTAATTGCGGTGCCAGAGACGCGTGCTTGGTGCTTGGAATGAAGAGTTAAGCGCATTGGACAAGAGATGGACCTGCTCGTCGGATGCCCCTGTAAGCCACTGTTCTCTGGCTCAGTCGAAATGAGGACCCACGGCCAAAACAAGACGGGAGCCTACTTGGGCAGTTGTCAAAAAAGGCGGAGGATAAGCTCAGCAAACGGCAAGGGATCCAAAAAAAAAAATCATAAAAAAAAATCCGATGCTCTCTGCCAGCCTGTGCAGGCTCATAGGAGATCGACACTAGCCGACCAGGGAAAAGCTGTCACCGCACAGAATATGCATCAAACGGGGGTTCTTTTGCACGCCATGCTACGGTGGTATCCAATGGACATGGACCCTAGCTCTCTCTGTCTCGTTGCTACCAGGGGTAGCAGTGATCGCAAAAAGCTATCGACAGCTCCGTACCACCCTGCCCACGAACCATGGTGAAGAAGACGCCCCACCCCTTTGGCAGCACCTTGAGGGCTCTGCATCACGACAGCGAAGAAGCTGATCGCCGTTACACAAGATGGCGTTTGGAGATATCCTCGGCTTCTTGCTGCTCCAATGCTTCTCCGGCCTGGGATAACGCAATTCGCAGAAGGCGGTCCCGATGGCTGGCTCGGTAGGGCTGTGTCTAAGCTGCAATCCGTCCCTTGGCCGCGGTCAAACACATGCAAACAGAGGATCGCTTATCAGTTGTGATTGCAGCTTCCGAAACGCCGGGAACCAGTACCGGGATTGGAGCTGGCTTTTGAAGTTGTGGGCCGCCGTCTCCCTACTGTGTAGAACGGCCGCAAGGGCCCATTGAAATGGCTGGCGAGAACCAGGGCCGTTGCTCCGCCTTCAAGGGTCGGCCACAAGGCGGATTCTCTCAATTAACTCCTGGCTGGGGCGGGTCGTGCTATTAACCGATTGTGCCCGCCTAAAAAAAAACACCGGTCCCGAGGCCGAGGAACAGCCACGGTGCCAGCAGGCAGATGCATTTGCTGCGAAGGGATTGGCCTGTTCGCCTCGGTCTCCGCTGTCGATACTTTGCCGGGGCCCAGGTTTGCAAAGATATCCTTCTCGTCCGGTCTAGCCCCCGCAGCCCTAATCAATGTTCTTGCTGGGCTAGCACAAGCATATGTGCCATCGTCTCGTCTATTCTTGTTGTCGCTGCGGAGCAAGCTGCTCTCTCCGCCTAACTCGACGATACGCTGTGGGCAGGTCGGCTTGGCGCCGGCCAAATGCTGATGTTGATGACTGTGTGCCACCGCGCTCTTTCGCTAGAGGCCGGCGTCACGTTGACTGGTATTTATTTCACGTGCTGATGTACGTCAATCTCGCTGCAGCACGTCTGGCGCAAGGAAACCCCCTCGCGGGCTGCGGGTGGTGGCAGGTCTCTGGCCGTGATTCGCCAGCTCGCCGGAACAGGCACAGCAGCCCCCAACTCGCGATCTGGATCAGGACATAATGTGCCTCTCAGGAGCAAGCCACGTATCTGGTCCTTTTCCCAAAGAGGGCGGGGACGGGGGACGGGAGACGGGGCACGGGGCACGGGGGACGCCTCGGCGGCGCCCACACAAAGTAGAAGCACGTCTTCGCCCTTCGAGAAGCGAGCCCAATCCGAGGTAGGCCAAGGCCAGAAGCAACAAAAGAACAAACAATTGTCCGACCCGGGCGCCGAGGGTGTGTGACAGAGACACCGGCCGATTCGGCTGCTAACCGGATGGGATGCCACTCCCGTTGCCATGGCTGGCCTCGATATTGCCAGCTTGGGTGCTTGGGTGGGTGGCACAAGATCGCAGAGGCGGGTGAGCACCACATCAGATTGTCTCAGATGACTGTGGTCTTTTGCAGATGCCACGACTGGCGTGCCCCGTCCATTCCTCGCCCACTGACGGGGAGTGTGCCCTCCGTGGCGCCGGGGCCATGTTCAGGCACGCAGGCACGGCGGTCAGGCTAACGGGAACATTTCTTGTGTCTTGCTCTCCCTTGTTGCTACTGTCGGGACAGGTACCGGTGCTCTGGGAGCCAGGGCTTGCACTGCACAGGACTGTGAGACAATAAGCACTCTTCAGCCTTACCAATGCGGGAGTTGGCCGTCTACTGCTGCCGGCACTGGCTGTTGTTTCACCCACTGGCACTGTCACTTGACCTGCAACTGGCTCAGTCAACCACACAAGAAGCATCGGCAAAGCTGACCAGTGGGCAATTTTTCTTGCTTCTTGCCCTCTGCATGGTCCTTTGGGGTTACACAGGCAGCAAAGCATATTACACAACCCCCGTTCCGGCCTTGCCGTTCAGGAAGGGAAGGTGACACGAGACTTGCCCGCAGCGAGGCAGGCCCAACGTTCCCCGGTGGTGTCATTTGTTTTCACGAGAATGTCTGGCGCCGTCGCGGTCGTGGCTTCCACGCAGGGAAGGACCCGGTGCTTTGTCTTTTGGCAAGTGAAGCTATCGTCGCCTGGGATGTCCGCCTCCGAACCTAGCAAATCTGGCTGACTGGCTGAACTCCAAGTGGACACGCCGCCCGTCCCTTTGTGCCCGGATCTCTGGATGCCGCTGCCGATCTGTTTCTGCTTCTACCTTTTTGGTTATAGTCACGATGTACTCATGATGATCGATGATGACCGACTCGGTTTCCGCCAATTTCTCCCGTCAGGTCTTCATACGATTCGCATGTAGATATGTCATGTTCACAGCGAAATCGTGCCGACGTTGCCCGTGTCACTTACAGCCACGCGGCCTGAGGCGTGCAGATATCGCCGTTCGAGGGCCTCGACTTGTTGTTCCAAGTCGGCTCCCTGTAGCTTGCCAAAGGACCATATCTCACCGTATAGAACGAGATGATTCAGAGGACAGCTGGCTGCTGGAAACGATGAGTCTAGATTCCCTCACGACACTAACCGTCAGCTTGTCCCGACTGAAAAGCCCGCCTGTAGTAATGTTAAGTCTTTGAGGACATGTTCTAGCGCATCTCCTCCTTGCATATGCCTCCCGCAAGGTCTGGCCAAGAACGGGGGGACCTTGCGGCGCACTGTTATCAGTGCAAGTCGTCTGTAGCGGCCCAAGAGCTCAGGCTTGGATGCCCCCAGCAGCTGGCTTGCCTTCCTGCCGGCTCCCACCCACGGGGACGAGGACGGGCTACATGCAGACATATTTTGACAACTTCTAATAGATACAGACCATGACTGGTCTCCAATGCGGTGTAGATGAGATTCTCGGTGTCTTCCTTCCCGCGGAACTTCCGCGGTGAATTCCAAGTTCCCAATTACCCTCAGGTGATGTCCCCATCAACATCTAGCGAGTCGACGCGAGAGGGCATAGCTATAATAGAATTCATGGCAGAGTATGTGATGCCCAAGCCATGATTAGCCGTCCCCATCACCAAGCGCTGTAGCACTTTGCTATAGCCCGATGAGCCGGGTCCCACCCACAGGTGCCTGGAATTCGTTGTCACGGCGGTACTGTACTCCATGGTCGTCGTGATGGTCGGTACTCATCTGCTGGTGCCTTGTTAACGAGTGGTGACTGGAAAAGCCGCAGCACACGATGATCACTCTACTCTGGTCGACTGTCACGCAGTCCTTGACGAGGGCTACCCTGACGATTTTCGGTTCAACCAGCATTTGCTTTTTGATCTATCGGTTGCTAAAGATGGAAAATCGTCAGGTACGACATTCCCTGCCTCAGTCAGCTGTCAGTGTCTCAGTGTGGATGTCTGGGACACAAGATATCGCCCACGACGCCATGCGGCCACCTCGCCCGCCGAGACTCTGTCAAGTCGGCATGCTGCAAGTTACCCGTCGTGCTCGATCCTGGCTGAGAGACCAGCCAGGCATTTCTCAATAATGAAGCGTGGCGAATAGACACTGAGGTCCTCGGGCACCCCTGGTCGACGAGCCGCGTCGTGTGCACCCCTGCTTGGCCACCTCGCACAGCCGAGAACGATCATCGTGACCGTTCGCCGCAGGACTGTTTCCGCACACGGAGTACAATGGCGACGCAGACGGCAGAACTCTCATCCCGCGCTCGAATGCACACGCCCCTCCCCATCCCTCCCCCCCCCTGTCCTCGCCCTCGAAGCCAGGCCATGAGGCCAGATCCGGCCCACACTCGCCTGGGCCAGAGAGAAGCTATCTGCAACCACCATCCGCCGTGCAGGCAGGTTGAGTGCCACCCGCATGGGCAGGATCTGTTTCAGGACAGAATATGTTGACTCTTGGGCAACGGCCAGGCATTTCGTGCATGCAGCAGCTGCTCTCGAGCTCTTTGCATCTGCAAGTGCCGCCTCGCAGTGCGTGATCCTCCTCAACCTTAGGTCCTTTTTGTGTTCCTGTTTCAGGTCAAGTGAAGGGCTCCCCAGAGCTCGAGGACTGCCCCATGGTGCTGCCGACCGGCCGTTGATCAACACTGCATAGCCAATTTGGCGAGACCGTATTCTTGAAAAGGTTGCTCTCGTGATCCTCCAGCGCGGTCTGGATCGCCACTGTAGGGGCGCAGTCGGCCCATGATTTTCCACGCATGGGCAATACATACAGGGTAATGAACATCTGCAAGCGGTCCAGTGTTATCTACTGACCTGCCTGTATCAGGAGGGTATGCCTCGGTTGCTCCGCCCAGAATAGCCAGCGGCTCGAACAGACCCAGCAGGTGTCGAGATCCTCAGACGAGGCATCCAGGCATCGTGCCTCTAGGCCCACAACGCGATCGTCACAGCCATATGTGAAGCCACGAATCTGTCTGTGTATGCCGGGCGAAGCGGCCATAATTAGAAATATTGCACCCCTGCCGCCAGGCGTTAAAGACAGCCGCCGTTGACGCGACCGCCACCTCCATGATCTCAGGCAGGCGGATTCGCCGTGGGGTTCGCGCAAACCACTTGGACGCAAGCACCTTAGCCTGGTGGGTAGACAGCCAGGTCGGCCGGCCGCGTCGAGAGGGCGGCCGTTCCTGGGCTGCCCTAGCCCAGGAGCAAGGTCGATGCCGGCGAAGCCACGAGAGGGAGAGCCTCGGCGGTGGCCGCCCGCCACCAGCATTAGCACTACTGGGCGTTCTTGAGCCTTGGTCACCGGGAAGAACTGTGGAATGCCCGTCCCTGGGCGAAGGATTTGCCGCGATACGGGGATGGGTGGAGGGGTTGTTTCCAGGCAACAGAATAAAAGAGCTCCCAATAGGCGCGAGTTAGACGCATTGGGGGCATTGGGACGTGGGTTGAAGTTGAGGCTGCCCTCGGTCACGCAGGGGAGACGGGAGGATGAGGCAGTGCTGCACCCGTAGCCGGGAAGGGTGCAAGCAGACAGACACTCGGCCTCTGTGCAGGAACCCTGCAGTAGGATCCGCGGGCAAATGATGATGGCATCAAATTTCCAAAAACAACATGGGGAAATAATCGGTATCAGTGTCGCAGTGGCGTTCATTATCCGACTGTAATCACAGCCCGACGAGGGTGGTCGTCCCAAACGGCGATTGCCCCCTAGCCCCCTTGGCCCGTTCCAAGTTCGCACTGCATCGTGTTGGGAACAGGAAGTCACCATATGAGGGTAAATCACACTGCGGAGGTGTGGGTGCATCCCATTCCCGTCTGTAGTTCAACTCATCGCTGCTCTTGTCGGCGACGGGTCACGTTGGATCCTGGGCCAGGCTGCCAGCTTGAGACATACGCGAGCGGGGGATCATCCAATTTTACACGAGGGAGCTCTCACCCCAGGGACCGCTGGTCTTTTCTGCTTGCTGGGGCCTATCTTCTCGCTGCCGGGCACCAAAGGTCTATGCCAGCAGAGAGGAACTGTGTTGCAGGGCCAAATTTGTATCCAACAGATCTGCCTATCAGCCATCCCAGGACCGCAGTGGTCCTCACAAGTGCGATTCTGATCAATCGGCTCGAGAGGATTTGGGTTCGTTCATGAGGGCTGTGATCCATATGGAGCCCTCCACGATCGCAAGGCAGACTGCCCGATGATTCCAGGAAAACAGAGCGATGTGTCTGACACTCGTGTTAAATTCCAGAGACTCCACTCCCATCTAGCCGGCGCGATGTGAGGCTCCTTGTAGCGGGTGCTCCAGCCGATTGACCAAATGATGCCTCGTCTCCCATCGTTACATCTTTGACCGCCTCGAGGTGTGGCTCCTGGCGAGCTCATCAGCATTCGAAACTCTCCCGGCTGTCATGAGTTCCGGACTCCCAAGAAGCCTTCTTCGGGCTCGTTTGTCTCACATGAATCGATGTTCAGTTCATGTATCGCTCAGTCATCTCTTTCGCGCCGGGCGTCCCATTGTGTCCAAAAGTAGAGGGGCTGCCGCATAATCGAGGAGAAGCCTGTCGACTCTCCGTACATCAGCGCTTTTCCTGTAACATGGGACCCGGGAGCGTGAGCATGGGCCCGGCCCCCTTGTCCTGCCGTCGTTTGGCCAGGTGCAGAGGGGTGTTCCTTGTGCCGGACGCATCACCCAAAAAGACCTTTGTGAGTGCGAAGCCTGCCCGGATGGCAACAGCGCCCTGGGATTCTCCATCCGAGACTTGAAGACGTGTGTCTGACGAGATGGCGACTGCTGAGTTGGCTTGGCTGGGGCGATTCATCCCGCCGGTGCGGGTACGCCGAGCCTCGCGGCCCCTCTCACAATGGTGTTTGTGAGACTGGATCGGCGGTACACACCAGATGTGCCTGCTCGGTTTCTCCAGCAATGACTGACTGCTTGGGTGGAAGACGGTGAGGTCGAGGTTGCGGCTGGCCCAGGGTTAGGACTTGGCCATGCCTGGCCAGCAATCGCCGTTATCGGCCAGCGGGACGCCGGGTTGCCCTGACTAAAACGAATGGCAACTACTCCGGGACGGCATTGCCTGTGATAGCCGGCAGTACACGAGCGTCGGGGACAAGGAGGGCCTGGAATGGGTTTCGGTTTCCATTCTCCCTTCTTCCTTCCTTTCTTTCCCCGAGGCCACGAGCACACCAATCGGACAGCATGAGGAGAATAGCATCAGTTTTGAGGCCCCACGCCCGCCTCAGCGCAAAGGCTGGCGTTGGCAGCTCGCCTTCCGTGTCGCGCCGCGCCCTGTCCTCGTCCTCGTCCTCGTCCCCGTCCTCGTCGCCGCCCTCGCCACTGCTGGCCGGCTCGCCGTGCGCTCTGCACTCCGCAGCCAACGGGCCAAGGGGGACCGCCTCCTTCCGCCCGCCAGGCCGCAGGGGCTACTCGTCTGAGCCTCCTCTCCGGGAGACCGCCCTGTACCATCTTCACCTGGCCCACGGCGCAAAGATGGTCCCCTTCGGCGGCTTCCAGATGCCCGTCCAGTACTCTGGCCTCTCCGTCTCCGAGTCACACAGGTTCACCCGCACCAACGCCTCGCTCTTCGATGTCTCGCACATGGTGCAGCGCATCTTTAGCGGCCCGGATGCCGCCGCCTTCCTGCAGAGGGTCACCCCCTCGAACCTTGACACCCTGCCCGTGAACAAGAGCACCCTGTCCGCTCTCCTACACCCCGAGACCGGCGCCATCGTCGACGACACCGTCATCACCAAGCTGGCCCCCGACAGCTTCTATGTCGTCACCAACGCCGCCTGCCGCGACAAGGACGACGCGTACCTGGCCGCCCAGCTCGCCTCCTTCCGCGGCCGCGTCCACCACGAGAAGCAGGACGACAAGGGGCTCATCGCGCTGCAGGGCCCGCTGAGCGCCGCCATCCTCGACTCCGTGCTCGTGGACCCCGGGGCCGTGGCCCTGGCGAAGCTGTACTTTGGCTCTTGCACCACGGCCAGGATCAGGCTGCCGGGCATTGGCGTGTCCAGCCCCGTGCTGATCAGCCGCGGGGGCTACACCGGCGAGGATGGCTTCGAAATCTCGGTCCCTTCTGCCCAACAGACCGTGGCTGTGACGGAGGCGCTGCTGGCCGTCGGCCCGGAGAAGCTCCAGTTCGCGGGCCTGGGCGCGAGGGACAGTCTGAGGCTGGAGGCGGGCATGTGCCTGTACGGGCACGACCTGGATGACACAACCACCCCCGTCGAGGGAGGTCTGGCTTGGATCATCCCAAAGGAGCGGAGGGGCGCCGACGCGGGCTACCACGGCGCCGAGCTCATCTCCAAGCAGCTCGTCCTCAAGAGCAAGGGTGGCCTGGGTGTCGAGAGGAGGAGGATCGGGTTCGTGGTCGACGGCGCGCCCGCGAGGGAGGGCGCCGAGATTGTGAGCAAGGAGGGCGACAAGATTGGCAAGGTCACGAGCGGGTGCCCGAGCCCCACGCTGGGTAAGAACATTGCCATGGGCTATGTCAAGGACGGATTCCACAAGTCGGGCACAGAGGTTGATGTTGTCGTGAGAGGAAGAAAACGCAAGGCCACGGTGACCAAGATGCCATTTGTGGAGACAAAGTATTGGAAGGGCACAGCTCCCGCATAAAAATGAGTTTTCTCGGCGTTGTAGGACAACTTCAACAGCGGCGGAGGTATTGGGGGAAAGGCTGGGATGGGACACCCACAGCATTCAACAAGAGGTTATGTAGATGTGGTCGTCTGCTCACGATAGGGAGTCGAAATCTGGTCGAGATAACCGGAAAAAGGCCATAGCATTGAACTGTCTGTCGACCACGCCGTTTTCGGTCTTGTTTCCGTTGTTGCATATGCCCCGTTCAGCAGCCCTCTGCATACACTCGTCTTTTGGCGGCGACTTGGTGCTATTGTGCTTTAAAGTGCCTCATTGGACGGTCGTAAGCACCCAACAAACAGTATATACAAGCTTGGCTCGGGTGTCTGCTACGCGGCCACGGCATCTGCGTGCTACACCAGTGATATTAGGCCTGGGGTGTTACAATGTCCACGGCTACGACATGTTTGGAAGACTGAGAAACCTCACCTAGAATAATTTCCTACAAAGCAACAGTTCATTGCATAAAACAACTTCTATATGTATTCTACCAAAATAGTTATAAGTATTTAAGAAACAATTTATCCCATATAGACCTGTAAAGGTGTGTGGATCCCTACAATAATGTTTCAATATTCTTTCTACAGCGCAAAGGGGAAGTACACCACAAGGGGCACCGTAATGATCTTTTTACATTCCTGGAGAACGTGGCCGTGTGTGTCCTTGTAATAGTGCATGTATGTGATTCATCCTGTGGACAACAAGGACAATTGTGCCAAGTAACAATATAGTCTTCATATACGGCATGGTCCAAGTTCAATACCTACCCTTGTTTCATAGTGCGCTCTAACCCAAATACTAATAGCAAACAATAAACCTATCGTGTCCAACGGGAGTGGACAGTTCGCGTAAGAAATTGCATCTTGATGCGTAAAATCTTCACATGCTGTTATGGAATCTCATGTGCGACTGGCACTGCTCGCCTCAACATCCCCAGAACACCCCAAAGAGGCCAGGATTCTGTATGAAAGAGTGAACCTTGCTAGGTGAAAAGGGCGGCCGCGGATCCGTGGACCAGACCAAAATGGGAGTGTTCTTTTCGCCTGCTCACCTCACAGTGCAAGCATGACCAAGAACACATCAGCCCATCGTTGTTGCAACGTAGGCTAGGCGATCAAGAACCAACCCCAGTGCACCTCGGCTCGCCAGCGTCATCATAGATGGCACGAGAAGCAGGAAATATTCTCGATGGTTCGTGTACGTGATACGTTACCAAAACGGTCCACCAACGGCATTAGAACGAACAACGTCAGAATACAAATGCAATGCTTCGTACAATTTCTCATATGCTACCGATTTTCCCATCTACCACTCCACCGCTGCGCAATCGCCGTTGGAGCCGACCCTCACTTGTCGTTGTTCTCGAAGCTGTACTTGAGCCACCCGCCCAGCGCCCTCAGACTCTCCCACCTCACGTTCTCGTCCGCCTCGCCCATGAGCTGCATGACCCTCGTCTTGAGGCCGAGCTTCTCCAGCGTGCCGCGCCGCTCGGGCACCTCGCGGACGAGGCTACCGACGTCGTTGCAGGCGATGGCCAGGACGGCCTTGTCGTTGTCCCACGGCTTGGTCATGATCTCGGCCAGCTTCTTGAGCAGCTCTCCGTTCTCGTAGTCGATGATCTTGCGCGCGTTTTCCGCCCAGAACACCGTGCTCTTGTGCGGCGGGGACCACCGCAGGTGGCCCGACTGCACCTCGGCCACGTACTCGTCGAACGTCGTCTTGGTCTTGGTGTACTCCTCCAGCAGCTCCTTGAGCGCCGCAAGCTCCTCCTGCAGGTCCGGGTCCGTCAGGTGGCGCGTGCTGAGGTTCTGCAGCAGCGCCGGCAGGCGCACCAGCACCGCCTGTGGGAGGAGGGTCTTCTGGTTGGTGCGCAGGAGGTTGTAGAGCGTGGAGACGAGGAGACGGGTCGTCTTCTCCTTGGGGGACAGGCGAAGGAGCTGTGTGTAGAGAAGGACGATGTCATACTCGCTGTGACATGTCAGCACCGCTTGTCCGGAACATCATCACCATCATAACACATGCAGGCAGCAAGGTCTGCTTGGTGGCCGTGGCTTACTCGTTCAAGTCATCTCCAACCTCCTCGCCCTCGAAGCTCAGCTGCCAGAGAACAAGCAGCACATGGTAAAGTAACTGCAGGCCAACACCACCGCCCAACGAGCCGTCGGACTCGGTGCCCCTGGAAATGCCCGTGGTGCCACTCCACAGGCTCGCAGATACGTCACCATTAGAAACACCACAGGCCTTCTGTAGTATCTCTATCAGCGGCGCAACGGTCTCGCTACGCTGGGCCCAGAACTGGTTCCGGGACGCACTCCCGTAGAGCAAGGAGGAGTATTCGAGCACGCCGATATCCTGCAGCCCGGCGTCCGAGTTCTTGGTCAGGGAGGACAGGTAGCTGAAAAGGTGTGGCAGGGCCTTCTTGACAGTCGCCGCGGACTCGTCTCGAGAGCTGGCCATCAGGCTGGTCAGGACGGTGGAGGTGAGGAGGGGTATGGGGTCTTCGGAGCTGGAGGAGTGTGCGAGGAGCGGGAGGAAGTGCTTGTATGGGTCACCGTTCTTGAAAAGGGCTTTCGACAGAGAGGGGACGCCTGTGAGCAACCAGTCAAGTTAGTAGCTGCAAGATCCCCAGACGGTTTGCGAGGGCGCATGCAGGTCCAACGTACTGTCGAGAAGGTCGCTCAGCAGGACCAAGATGTACTGCACGACCTCTGTCCTCTTCCGCGCCAGCTCCAGCACGCTGGGCTTGCCCTCCTCGCCGACGAACAGTATCCGGTACCCATCGAGATCGCCTTCGACAGTCTGTGCGCGTGCCTCCTTCTTCGCCCGCTCGACGGCCTTGATCTTGGCTAATTGGTCCTCCGTCAGGGTGCCAGCCCGCACCGCGCCCTCCCAGGGGATCGGCCGTTGGCGGATGTTGTTTTGCAGAGAGGCGAGGTATGTTGGTGGGTCCAGCGACATGTTTCCTCTGGTTTGATGAGAATAGTCGTCGGTTGAGGGCTGCAACGCGAAAGGGGAGGAGGTCGTCAGAGGCTGGGAGGATGAGCTGGGGGGGCTCGAGCTGGTTGCTGCAGGAATCGGGCTGTCGTCACGGCGAGCGTCGAGGAGCGTCGAGGTCGTGGTTGCGGCCGAGGAGCTGGAGCTGGAGAGCACGATTACGGAATGACATGGGCCATCAGCTGGCTTGCATTGCACCTAGCCTGGCGGGCGCTACCTTGGTACCCATGTCGAGCTGGTAGCACCGCCCAGGCAGCGCAGTAGCCCACTAACAACTTCTGGTTGGCTGTGGGCCTGGTTTCAGTACGTACCAAGCCAGCAATCAACCACCACCACACCCCCTCCCCCACCAGCTCTAGGCCTACTCCGAGTCAGGAGAAATCGGCATTGGCAGGCGTTGTGTTGCAAAGCTCCTGTTTGAGCTCAGGTGCATTCATTCATTATTCTTCCAGATCATGCCTTGTCATCTATCCACTGCACGGGTATATATATCCACATGTCTCGTCTCATAACGTGGTGCCGAGTTGGTTCATCGTACAACACCGTCTCTTCTCATATCCGTCCATTCATCCATCCCATCTGGCCACATCGTCCGTAAGCTCTTGTAGCCGTCATTACCATGCTCTGCAGCCCGACCGGTCCGACCTACTCATAACCAGATTCCTTCGTGATTCCTTTCCCTTCGTCTCGTCGTTCGTCATCCCGCCAACCCGCCCTCATGTCTCGTCGCCCAGACTATTGTATCGAGGAGAAGGGAACAGATGCCAAACGTCTCCTCCACTGTGTTTATCCTTCTTGTTCCTTCCATAAACGCCGAGCAGTGTGTTCTCGAAGAAAAGTCCAACCAGAAAGAAGAAGAAAAAGATGCAAACAGGGGTGGGGGGTGGGGAGGGCTTGAAGATTAGTGATATATACCAAGAAACTCCAGCCCGCTGACCTAACAGCGGCCTGGGTTGTATCCATGCAAAGCTTTGCGGATGTTTGGCAGCCATTAGGCGTGTAATTCCTTCATGTGGGTTGGGTATTTGATCTGATGAATTGTACACTTGGGGGGGCCCTCAAGGGTTTTGTTGTGCTTGTGCCTCTCTGGTAAGAGGTTCGGGTCGCTCTCGGGAGGAGAGGACGGACACTTTTGGTGGCTGTTGACAAAGGAAACAGGAGATACACGATTTTTTATCTATCGAAAAGGGGGAAACAGGGGCAGCCCTAGAAGGCGGCCGCCATTTCTTTCATCACCGCCTGGACGGAGCACGCGAGATGCGTGTGGTCTCCGTCCGGCGGCTGCGGCGTGTATCTCGTGTCCTGCCACCAGAGCTCGGGGAGCCTGCATAATCGGGTGGCACGTTAGATTTGAAATAGTCATCCCTCTCCCTACCGGCACCCGATGCCGAGTAGACGGTAGGAGGGCCCCGATGGGCCTGGACCGGAACATGGGATTGCGGAGGACGCGTATAAACACTGGAGTAAGTGTAGTCTGAAGAGAACTCACTGGGGCTGCTGGCCGTGTACGAGTCCGAGAAGTAGCTACTGCTCACGTCGCTTCTCGGCCGTGAAGTCCGCTTCGCCTGCTCCTTGCGCTTCTTGTCTCGTCGAAGGCCCAGCAACAGGCCCATCGTGCCCAGCGCGCCCGCTCCCCACCAGCCAGCATTGCTTGACTCTTTCTTCTTCTCTGACACACCAGATGCACGCCGGCTGCCCGCCGCTGACCTCGGCGGCCGTGCTGCGAACCAGCCGCCATGTGTGTCTCTTCTGGAATGGGCTGCTGCGCTGCCGCCCCGCCTGTAGCGTTCCTCTTCGACGATGATGGTCTCGCGGTCGCGGCTGCGAGACTTCCTCTTCCGCCCGGGGCCGAGTCCGAAGATGGCCAGCAGTCCGTGCCACAGGCCACGCATTATACAGCAGGCACAAATGGCGAGCAGGATAACGACCCCAGCAATGACGCCGATAACGATGCCGGCTATGGCACCACCGCTCAGTCCGTCCCCACCGGTGGTCACAGCGGTGCCGTTGCCACTGCCTGTGGCCGTCGCACTCTCCATTGTTCCTGTGGAGGTGGTCGTGCCGGTGCCGGTTGAGCCGCTAGTCACCCTGTATGGGGCGCTATACTGGGTGGTGATAGTGGTCCCACTCGTGGTGATGGTGGTCGGAAACACGCCGCCGCCGCCGCCGCCGGCCGCCTCAGTAGTGGTCGCACCGTCACCGGGGGCGGGCCCCCCACCACATTGGCCGTCAGAGGCGCAGTACTGCCAGCTCGCGCAGCAGATGGGGCCGCATGCGATCTGGCCTGAGCCGGCTGGAGGCACGCAATCGGCACCGTTGTCGCCGGTTGTGGCAGGGTAGTAACTCGAGATGGTACTGGTGTATGTGTCCGTCTCGGTCCAGGTTGTGGTGTATATACCAAAGCCACCGCCGAGGGCGGTGTCGGTACATCCTGCGATGCCCGCATTTGTGGTGCAGGCTTGCCCTTGTGCGCAGCAATACTGGTTGTCCACACCGCAGTAGGTTGCGCAGCTGCGGTCAACAAGGAACCCGGAGCCCAGGATATCGTGCAGGTCATCTCTTGGGTAGGGGCCGGCATGTGCAAGATGCGACAATGCGCCCAGGCACAGCAGGAGCTTTAGCTTTTGTAATGACATGACGGAGGGCAGCGGACAGGGCCGCCGATGAGCCGAGGAGACCATGGTGTTTTTCTTGGACGAAGCCGTCGCTGTCGCTGTGGCTGTCGCTGTGGCTGTCGAGCTCGGCTGACAGCTGAGAGGATCTGCAGACGGGCCACCCCCTCCTTGGTGCTGGCACCTCGGGCCTCCAGCTTCTGCCGGCCCAGCTCAGTTGCAAGTCGACAGCGGGTGGTGGAGCCCAGGAATGCAATATTAGAGCTGGCCAATGCTGTGGGGGGGGGAGGGAGAAGCCCGGACCCGTTCCGTGTCTTAAAACCACGAGGAGACAACGAGGTTGGGGCTGGAATGAGGTTGTCGCAAAGCAAAGGATTTGTATTGGGACGAGCCGTCCGATGTTGATGTTGGGTTTGTAGTGTCCGGGCGAGGCTCGCCTAGGCTTTTCCTTCGCACAGGCTGCGATCTAAGGAGGGAGAGAAGTTTAATCGCGATAGAGTATGAGGCCAGAGTGGGAGCGAGTAGAAGAGCGTAATGCAGGTCCAGGTCCAAGTGTAGGTGTAGAGAATCAAAATGGGAGGGCGAGAGGAGAAGGGCGAGAAAAGCATGTGAGGTGTGACATGAAGCACGAGTGTGCTGTTAGACGGTGTCTCTGGGGCCTGGGATTTTTATTCGGATGGCTGGCAAAATTGCAGGGCACCGTACCTCAGCCAAAACGCCCGCCGTAGGGATTCTGAACAATAATACTGCGGACAAGCAGAGGGTGTGGGATGTCAAGCTTGGAGTGTGAGCCAGAGTGGGATGCGAGGTTGTTTACCAGCCACCTCGGCCTCGGCCCCAGTCCCCAACCTCACCTATTTTCCAAAACAGCAGCTCTTTCGTCACAGGGGACCCCCCCTCCACACAACACAAACGATATGACCACTGCACAACCCAGGCGGGACATGCTGTGGTAATCGGTAATAATCGTCATGAGCAAGTTCCAGTACGCAGTGTATTCATATCTACCAGCAGGCCTGCAGGGTCGCCCACTGCAAGGTACTACTAACTAACTGACCCCTCCCCGCCTCGTCTGTCATGTCATCAGTTTGCTTTCCCACCAACAGCAGGGAGAGCTGTCCACCCTGCCCCGCTGCCTGGGCAATGACCTCGGGTGGCAGGGGTGAGCAAGCCTGGTTTCGCTCGGCAAACCTTACACAGTAGAAAGCGGGTCTGGCCTTGACACGCACGACTAAGGCCTGCCGGGCTGGCGCGCAGCTGGCGCCGCCTGGCAGCCCCCGGTCCTCCTGATAAGACATCGTTTGACTTCCTCCTGTTGATGGCCTGGTAATATGTAGTGTACTCCCAAAGGCCACAGACCAGGTCCTCCAACTCCAAAAAGGGGACATGTCCACTCTGACAACGATACGACCGTCTGAGCCGACGTAGAACATCAACACCTGCCAATACTATCCAACCCGACGGAGACTGGAAAGTGCTGTCGAAGACTGCGACTGCCTGCTGCGCCCCACCTCAGTGGGATCGTATGGCCATATACCAAGGTGTAGAGACTATCCGGCCCGGCGTAAGCCTCGTGGGGATGATGGCCCGGACCGGTGCTCCGCCCGGTGGAGGTCTACACCGTCCAAGTCCACCGCACACGGGCTCCGGGGCTTACCCCCATCGGGTGCTTGTCAGTACGACTGCTCCTCGGCCCGGAGCCTCAGGAGCTCCAGGCGGAATGTCGAGAGTCATACCCTCGTAACATGCCCGTCAGAGTGCGCCGGGGCCTTGGTTGGTGAGGTATCGTGCATTTCTTTTCTCTAGTTCTACTCGTGGCCTCATCATTGACGAGAAGCACCGAGAGCACATCATGCCATCTCTGGAAGCACTCCGATCCGCCCCGCCCATCTTTGACCTGTCACGTGCCACTCAGGAGGATAGAGTCGTTGGGTCGCCATCATTCTGGCCAGGAGGAAGGCATCGATTTGCCAAATTTCCGATTCTTTTCCATTCCGTAGCGTCATGCTACTTGACATGCACATGTCCCAAATTGATGAACCCCTTGCCACTCCGTGAACCCAGAAAAGCACAAAGAAATCGAGACCGAGAACCCTGGTCTCCATTTACGCCGCGTCCTCGACGACGTTGCCCTTCTCCGAGACGTACATACCGTCAAGGAACTGTCATCCAAAGTCAGCCACCGCCGTGCCCCCCCCGAACAGCCGCTGTCAATTGAGGCCCTTTCAGGGCGAGTAGATCTTACCTTTCGGATATCCTTGTTTCGCACCCGGCAGATCTGCTGGATGTCTGCGGCGGACTGGGAGACGGCCTCGAGGGAGTTGCCGGACAGGACCAGCTCGTCCTTCTGGGCCTTGGAGATCTCGACCTCGACACCGGACTGCATGATAACTCTGCGGACGAGCTTCTCGCCGATGAAGTTTCTGTTCAAACGGAAATATCAGCCTCCATGTTCCGACGTCTGCACTAGACCGCCCTTGATGGCTCATGGCCTCCATCCCAAACTCTTTGTAACCCCCACCCTCCCTTCCAAACGCGAACTGTCAGTTGGTGTCTGGCTTTGAAACGTACCGGATCTCAACCTCGAAGACACCGTCCGAGTTCTTGTCCAGGTTGACGTTGATGGGGAAATGGGCGTAGACGTATCGCATCTTGTACTTGAAGCCTTTCGTGACGCCGATGATCAGGTTGTTGATGATGGTGCGGACGGTTCGGAGGGCGGCGACGTTCTTGCGGACGCCATGGTGGATGTGGATGGCGATGACGTTCTTCTTGGGTGTCGAGAAGCTGACGGCGATGTGGGACAGGTCCTTGACCAGCTTGCCCCGGGGTCCCTCGACGGTGACCTGTCGGGCCTTGATCTGGACCTTGACTGTTTGTGGAGACAAAACCTCGTCAGCATCTGATGCAACAACCCATGCATGTTGTATATCCGCCTTAGCAAGCGCCAGCCGTTGCCCGTCAATCGCCAGGAACAGAGGCCCAGTCTGTCGCATCCCAGTGTGCTCCCGCCTGATGAGAAGAAAAGGCCGTGGGCGGTCGCCTGTCGATGGGTCCGAAGTGCATCAGGACGTTGCATGTCCGACTCCCGTGGGCCTGCTTCTCGGGCGTCGCGGTCTGTCGTTTGTCCTCCTCTTTCTCCTGGCAACTGACGGCTCGCATTGACTCGCTTTGGTTGGGGTTCAGGCGTCGCAAAGGATTAATCGTACCTCCCTCTGGGATGTCCAGGGTCTCCTCGGAATGAATGTACTTCATCTTGCCGGTCGGTTCGGGGGGTGTGTGGCGAGATGGTTGTCGATGAGGGTATCTTCCAAGGGCCGCGAGGTTCGCTCTCCGGCTACAACTTTTGAGAATCACCCACCGGCCAAGCGAAATTCGTGCGCCTGCTGGATTTGCCCGGAGCTTGGAATTACTTTGTGCCGTTGGAGTGGAGTGGACCCACTTGGCGCGACTTGCGCTGGTTCCCAATCGGCTGAGGGCTGTTAGTCTGTCTTTCTCCCTCGTCCCTCCCACCTTGGCACGACTGATTATCATAAAAGTACCGCGTTTATTACTGCAGGTTTGAGCCAGGTGGAACATGATAGTGGCAAGTGGTGTTATTGTTATCCGCGGCACCTGGCCTTTTTTTTTTTTTTTTTTTTTTTTTTTTTCCCCTTCCAATATGACATCGGCGCCCATGAATGAGCATGAAACCGCGGGTGTTATCGCTTTTGGTCCCCCCAACATCCAATCGCCCACCTCAAAAGCACCATTGGATTATGAGCCATGGGAGCAAGCCAGGTCACGCAACTCCAATCAGTCCCTAGCACACGTGGAGGATTGGGGAGATTGGCCGTTTGGGGCATTCAACCACGTACTGAAGTAGTATAGGAATACAATTGCACCCTGCGGGTAAGACTGGGCCAAGCAGCCGTCGGTCAGTGAGTCCAGAAATGCCAATGGCAAGACTTCTGCCTCGCGTACACACAGTGAACAGCATGTAGGCTTCTCACGTAGGCATGTCCAGTACTGGTTGTCCTCCTGGCTGGCCCATGCGTTGCGTTCTTCAGCTGCAGTACTGTGTGCAGACCTACATAGGTATGGGTACCTGGGTACAGATCGCAGCTCGCACCCCCCCCCTGTACCCTGGCAGGCACTTAGTCTCCAACGGGGAGCTTGGCCGGCAGTGACGCCTCGTCCGTCCAACCTGCAGTACTGTGTAATCCGTACGTCCTCGCAACAACGCCCGCTCACTCCCACTCCCATTCCCACTCTCACGTGAGGCCTTTCCTCTCGACATCTCGACCTCAGCGCAGCCATCCTCAGCGCCGACCGCCCCCTGTTGCGAGCTCCGGACCGTTCCGCACATAACGCCTTCCCGCCAAACCAATCCAGCATCAGTCAAGCTGCCTAGCTCACGGGGCGCCGGCAACATGTCGTACTTCTTCGCGACGCCCGTCGACATCGACGTCGTCCTGGAGGATGCCGACGAGCGCGCCATGGTCGACGTGAAGCTGGACAAGAACCGCCGCGAGAAGGCCCCGCTGTACATGGACGGGGAGTCGGTCAAGGGCGCCGTCACAGTCAGGCCAAAGGACGGCAAGCGCCTGGAGCACACCGGCGTCAAGGTCCAGTTCATCGGCACGATAGGTGCGCTGCCCGTCTCTTCACAGGCATACGAGCATTCTCAGGCTTGGTTTCCCAGCCCCAAGTCCCACCTGCTGATTTCCCCGCGCTGTAGAGATGTTCTTCGACCGCGGAAACCACTACGAATTCCTCTCCCTGGTCCAGGAGCTCGCCGCGCCCGGCGAGCTCCAGCACCCCCAGACTTACGACTTCAACTTCAAGAATGTCGAGAAGCAGTACGAGTCCTATAACGGCATCAATGTCAAGCTGCGCTACTTCGTCCGCGTCACCGTCAGCCGCCGCATGGCAGATGTCATCCGGGAGAAGGACATCTGGGTGTACTCTTACCGCATCCCGCCCGAGATGAACAGCAGCATCAAGATGGACGTCGGTATTGAGGACTGCCTGCACATCGAGTTCGAATACTCCAAGAGCAAGTACCACCTGAAGGACGTCATAGTCGGGAGGATCTACTTCCTGCTGGTCCGGTTGAAGATCAAACACATGGAGCTTAGCATCATCCGGAGGGAGACCACCGGGGCGGCGCCAAACCAGTACAACGAGAGTGAGACGCTGGTGCGCTTCGAGGTGAGTGTTGCCGCAGGACGGGCATTTCCCGACGGGGCGATAGAGCGCGTTGCACACGCTGGGAATGCTAATCGGGTCATGTTTGGGACAGATCATGGACGGCTCGCCATCAAGAGGAGAGACCATCCCAATCCGACTTTTCCTGGGCGGCTTCGACCTGACCCCAACATTCCGCGACGTTAACAAGAAGTTCTCCACGAGATACTACCTGAGTCTGGTACTCATTGACGAGGGTAAGTCCCACCATTCCTGGGAGAGCCCTATCCGTCTCACCAGTTGGGGGACCCGTGCTGACCTGCGCATGCTGCCAGATGCGCGGAGGTATTTCAAACAGTCCGAAATAATACTCTTTCGCCAGGCCCCCGAGCTCGCAAACGGCGGCAGCGCCGAGGGAACGGCATTACCGGCGCCGCCCCCAGAGAACGCGAGCAAGCTGGCGGCGGCTCACGCATGATCCCACGCGGGTGTTCCGCACCTCGAAGTCGCTCACTGAGCAATGGTGGCCCATGATTCTTATCTAGTTCATATTCAAAGCATTGTCACGGCGTTCTCGTTCTATGATAGGCCCTGTTCAATTTTTTTTTTGGGGGGGGGGGTTTATTTTAAAAAAGGACACATTAATTTCGACGGTGCGCGTTGCTTTCGTGCCCGCGGGCGCGCGACGAGCTTTTTTAACCGCCATCTGGCATTGTGACGTGAATGGGCGCAGTCATCGCATGAGAAATGAGCTTTCTTCCTCCTACTCACTCACTTTTCCGTAGACCATAGTAGTAAGTCGTTACAGAATGCCTTACATCTGTGCCCGGTAAGTCCGTCCACTTGGCAGCAGCAATGCGCTCGATGCAACTATCTATCAATTCATCCATGGCCGCGGAGCCCTAGCGTCGGCTCGGCTCATTGTTTTGTTTTCTGTCCGCCCCATTGGTATCATCGCCAAGGCTCGAAATGCAGTTGTGCTGTGCTTGCGCCTCATAATCCTACAGAATCCATACCATATCCCTTCCTTGCCGCCTAGCTGTCTTTGCCTTTCCGATTCCGTTCAATGGTCAATGACCATCACATCATCGTCCCCATCGTCCGTCGTGAACCCAAACTGGTTGTTCTGGATCGCCGCGATCCGGTCCAGCTCGGTCTGATACTGCCTCCTGAGATCCGCCAGGGTGACCACCTTCCTCCTTGGCTTGGTGGCGGCGGCCGTGTTGTGGTCGGCTTCCGCCTCCTCGACGGTGATCCAGGCCTGCTTGGGGTCGACGCAGCTCAGCGCATTGATCAGCAGGAGGAACTGCCTCGTCACGGCTGTGTCGAGCACGTCGCCGCCGTCGAGGCTGTCGCCCTCGCCCGCCTGGCGCAGCTTCTGCAGCCGGTCATGGAGAACGGCCGCGGCACCGCGATAGTCGTTGTGTGTGATGCGCCACGCGTACAGGATCTGGTGATACGGCGTCCCGCGAACCACGTCCGTTGTATTCCTACATTTCTGCTGCAGTATTGAGTCGACCTCCTCTTGCATCCCTGAGAACGGCAGCGCGGTCAGCTCCGACGTCTGCGCCGTCTCGCACATACGCTCGACGAGCTTTTTCAGGCATGACAGCTTCAGGGCGCGGTCCGGCATGGACAGGAGGGTCGCGTGGGCCATCTCAAACCGTGAGATGGATGTCGAGGCGGTGAAGAGGCGGCTGAGCATTTCTACCCTCGTCGCTTTGGCATCTGGGGCCTGAGCGAATTGTAGGGAGAGGCGGGCGAAGTCAATGACGTAGGAAAAGGCCTTGTGCCGGTCATATAATGCGACTATGTGTGAGTAGTAATTGGCGAGGCCGCTGTTCAGGAGATTCTTCTCTGTCTCATCCAGTAGCCCGCCGGTATGACGTTCCGTATGCTTCATCGGGACGCCTAAGAGGGTGTTAGAGGATGATCTTGTGTGAGCAATGCTGACTCTGGAGGAGAACTTACTCATTCCGACCGCAGCTTTCGCGAAGTGGAGTGCAGCCGCGGTGTAGTCCTTGAGTGACAGGAAGACCCGGCCCTGGATGTAGACCGGGAACGGGTCCTGACCACAAAATCTCACGAGTTCCAGCGCCAGGTCTGGCCTGTCTGCCTTCAACAGGGAACACTGTATCAACTCTGGAGACAGCTCAATACCACTGTCCGGCGCGCAGATGTCGATGACTACATCCGTCAGGCTCGATGCCAAAGGCTCGCCGTCGACATCCACGAGCCCGAGCAGGTGGCTGATGATCACTTCAAAGACGGTGATGGTCCGCATATCGTCTGGCCGTTTCGTAGTTGCTGGTGATCCGTTAGAACGCTCCGGTTTCAGAGCAGGCACACTGATCTCTGTCTTGACTAGCCACCTGAGGAACTCGAGATGTTTCAGGGCTTCGATAAGCTCGCGGTAGACATAGCCAATATCCAGCCTGGAGTGGAGGGCGCTTTCCTCATGGTCTTCGTCGTACTCATACTCCATATGAACCAGCAGGAGCAGCTGGCTGAGCAGAACCTGCCACTGTAACTCTGCAGTCTCTTGGACCGACTTGACAACGACCTTCCTCCCAAACTCTGTGAGTGGATGCCGCACGTCTCGTGATCGAGTTTCTTCGGTTGTCGCGAATAGATCGATGAGCTGTCGGTACAGCTCCTGTGTGACGATCCTGAAGTCACTCCCCAGGCTTTCGACAACTTGAGCTGCGTCCTCCTCGGAGATACCTCGCCATGACGCTGACTCGTCGAAAAAGCGTTGTATTCTATCCATGTCCGTGTCTGCTGATTCCTCAAATAACTCGACCCGCAGAGCCGCCTCGGCCTGCTGCATAATGCTGTCTGAGAAGTCATCGATGAGGTCCAGCCCAGCAGAAACCAAGGCCGCCGCATTCTCATTGTCTATATCTTGGGGGCCCGGAGACTTGTGGTAAATCTGGTCCAGAGTCGAGCAGGGGTGAACAGCGGCGACCAGGTCTGCACAAAGCACCCAGGCCAAGCCTGAGTTGTGATCCAGGGCCAGGGAGAGTGCCTCGCCCCGCTGCTTATCCAGTTCCAAGACTAGGCGATAGAATCGACGCCACGAGACCTGACTGTGGGATCGGAACTGGTCAAAGTCCATCTCGCCGCTTGCAAGTCTGTCAAGAGTGGCTGTTGAGCCTAATACGGAGCATACTGCCTCGACCAGACCCTTGCCGCTCCTAGAGGTGGCTTCCTTGGACCCCAGCCCTCGCTCGTACATGGCCAGGGCAGCCTCGAGCGTAGCTTTTGAAAACCGCCCGGGGTAGAACAGAGTCTGAAGCCACTTCTCCGTCGCATCGGTAGGATCGCCCGGGTTCGAGGACTCGGCGGTTGGTTGCTCGTTGTCGACGTAGACAGACATCCATCCAGACCTCCAGATGTGTTCAGAATCAGAGGCACGAAACTCGAGTTTTTGGACTCGGTAGGTAAGGTTGTTCTTGGTCAATATCCAGAGGTGGAAGGCCTGGCCAGTAGGCTGTGCCACACCGAAATCCGCCAGAGTCCACACGTCCCCTGAGGAGAGACCTGGGGGCGTGAGTTGCTGGTCCGGGAACATGTCATGGACAAAGATTGTCGAATCATCTTGGGTCTCCACCTTCCAGAACTTGAACTCATTGGCAACCGGAGAATAAGTCACCAAGGTACGCCGGCCTTCAGCCTGCCCGACAATGCGGACTAGGTTATTGCAACCGGGGTCGATGATCCACTTCCCAATCTCTTGTGGGTTGCGCTCCACGCCCAGCATGTCTGCGGTGTACAGGATGGCGCCTGAGCGGACGTTCCAGATGCGCAGACGGTGATCGAGACAGACCGAGAACAGGAACTGGGCGTAATCCACGCCCAAGGTGTCCGTTACCACAGAGGTGGCGGCACTGAGTTCCATGTTGGCCCTGCCGTGCTTGATGGTGTGGCCGCCCTGGAAGGGCAGTGGCAACAGGCTGCGAAAGCTCGTGGCCCAGCCTTGAGCACTGAAGTTTGTCTCCCTCCACGGTTGACCATTGACTATTTTCGGCATACGTCAGTCGGGTTACGCTTGCGCTGTAAGAAGAGATGCTGTACCATTATGAGCGCGGTCCCTGTCAAACCTGATCAGACCGCCGTCATGGAAGGTGACGACTACCTGATGCGCGCTGACAGCGGCCAGGCGATGGGGATGCTTGAAGCTGAAGGTACCGGCCAGATGTGTCTTGCAGGCGTCACCGATGCCATTCTCGGTGGCGGAGCGTTTTCGGAAGTGATCGGGGCGCAAGACTATAGTGTAGAGATGGTTGGTGTGGTCGAGGGCGAAGATGGTGAGGGCATCGTGCTCGGGGGCGTCGGCCAGGGCGATGCATGAAGCTCGTATGGGGTTGGGAAAACGCAGGTGCAAGATGAGGTTCGCGTCGGGTGCGCTCTGCTGTTTCGAGACGTCGGCGGCGCGCACGCTCAGGACGGTGCCGTCCTCGAGGACGCGCCAGAGGAAGCTGCGGGGTGAGTCGTGGTGCTTCCTGTGGTGTATGGATGCGGCGGTTGCCAGGTTCCTGGAGCGATATGCCCTCTCCTCCTCGCCATACTTGTCGAGCCCAAGGGACCGGCGGTCTCTCGACCTGGTAGGCGCAGGAAGCCTGATGTGGACGATGGACGCGTTGGAGGCAGGCTCCAGACTGACGCGAGTCTCCTTGTAGAGGATTGGCGGCTCGGGTTCCATCTTGAAAGCTGCCTCCTGCGTTTTCAGGTAGTCCGAGTAGAGCAAAGCTCGGCGAGGGGCTGGCTACGTGACGGACGGCAGAGAGCCAGGTTTGCTTTTGGGGGGGGGAGCTGTGTTGAGATGGCCGCGGTCGCGCGGTTCCTGAGGCTGGCAGAATTTCTGGCTGCCCTGTCACCGAAGCTGTAGGGCCATCTAATCCCTGCACCTCTCATGCAAGGAGCTCGGAGCACCTGGCCCTGTCCGCCAGTGCATCATCCACTCACCTAGCTCCCAGGTAGGTACCTGGGAGCCAGGCGTGCTGAGTACCTACTTTGCAGGCTTGTGGTGGCGGTAGGATCTCATTACTTCAGGCTACAGGTATTGTTGATCGCAGATAGGCTTCGATGCGAAGGACCACCCCGGCCAGTGGGAGGGAGAAGAGACTACCGAGTCTGTCACGAGGCTGGTGAACTACTACACATTTGACGTCTTGGCTGGTGATGGTCCTCCGCTTCCAAGCCTCCCCAAGCCTCTCCGGACCCGTTCAGCCATATGAGAGTCGCCTGTGCAATGACGGCAAGCCCACCAGATCTGGCTGAGCACAAGTTGCCCTCCAGGTCGGCGCCGTCTCCAAGACTGATGTGATGATACATAATGTCGCCGGTTAAAACCATGGGAGGCCGTCACTGCGCAAAAGTGCTACAGCCACCCTCAAACATACGGCTATGTTAATCTTGCAACATGCCTCTTCGAAAAGGGGCAAGGACACCGAGCCATGGATTAGATCAGGGTGTTCTGTGAAGTTGCGTTTGAATGTGAAGACAGGGAAAGGAGCCGTGTCAAGAGACGGCGCGAAGGGTTTTTCTAGCCTCTACCCAAGAATCACGCACGGGCCAAGATTGGGGGTGGGGCTTGGGGGGGGCAGGGTACCGGTCCCGGCCGGTGGGCTACCTAGGCATGCGGCCCCGGCTCGGCTGGGTTCCCGGAGACCAAGCCCGGATTCTCGGGATGGGGCCGAACCGAGGGCGAGGGACAGGTCCGTCCTGTCTGCATCTGGTCTGCGCCATTGCGACGGCAATGAGAGTAGGGCTAGGTTACATAAACATGTCGTATGGTGGGGCCACGACACGGGTGGGAGCCCATGACTGTACTGTCATCTTTTGCTTCGAGGTCTGCGCAGGTCGCCCTTGGTCGTGAAGGCCCACGTTCAGCACGGCGGGCAGCGGCAGCAATTTGTATAACACCTGACACAGTTCACGGTTCGTTGGCCGTCGGCTTGCGGTGCTGATGCGCTCGAAGCATCCGCATACCGAGACGCAGACAGGCGCACAAGCACGGGTGCCCATCATCTCCGGGGGCTGTCATGAGCACCTGGATGACTGGGCACTTGCGCCCTGCTGTGGCTGACACGACGGGTGAATGACGAGACTGAGTGAGTCCGCATCAGCATCGTGGCTCGCATCTTGACGCGGGAGCGGCCGCACCATGAGGTTGGGACGTGGTGGACGAGGCACGCGACGGCCGAGCAGGCGGACAAGGACGAGGACGGTGAAGCTGGCGCATGCGGTCGCGTGTCCATAAAGGTTCTCGCATATGAATCGTGCAGTACCTTGCCGTTTCCGCGATTGCCTGAGGAGGGACCGTTTGCTGGGTGATGGTGGTTACACGTGTGGGAAGGGACCACGGGGATTGGCCCATGAGGAAATCCGGGGAACCCCAGGGCCGAAGGGGGGGTGGTTCAGCCTTGCAGGAAGCGCGGTGCGGCACGAGACCACCTAGTCTTATGCATGGCTTATAGTGCGTGTTCTGGTGCGCACGAGGCGGCTGGGAGGCTCGGGACCGGACACTGGTCACGATGCACTTCAGTTTGTGACAGCTGAAGCTGGATGACGAGCGATGGATGAGACAAGCAGGGCAGCCACGCGAGGCAAGCGGTCAGGGGCCTGGTCTGTGGCATGCACTTTGATACTGTGTAGTGTAGAATGTACCATGTTATATTACCTAGGTAGGCTACGTACTGCGGTGAGTTTCTCTCACTCCCTCTCTCTTTTTGTGTATGTGTTTCTCTGTCTCTCTCTCTTTTTCTTTCTCTCCATCTCTCGGGTGCTCGCTCCTCGGCCTTTTCAACACGAAACAGCGCCATCCCCCAATCCCCCGACCGAGACGAGACGTCTGCTTCCAAAGCTGGCACGGTTGGCTGCGAGAGCCCCCCCCCCCCTCCAGAGTCTAAAGTCCAAGTTCTGGATCCGCCGGACGGGATCCCCGTAACCCTGCCCACAACCAGTGACGTACCACCTCCCCTGGTGACTGCCGTCACTGCCGTCTGTACAGACATACTCCGTGTTGGTCTTGGTCTCATCTCGCAGCTTCTTTCCAGCCTTGTTCAGGTACCAAAGTACCTAGGTAGACTACCGACCAGGCGAGCCAGCAAGTGAGTGTGCTGTCGCTGCTGCTGCTGCTGCTGTTGCCGCCATCCCAGAGCCGCCTGTTTTTGACAGCGCATCCCGCAAACTTTTTTTGACAGCTGGTGGCCCAAGTCTCGATCGACTTCCTCGCCAGAATTCGGCACATTCAAAAGACGTGCCTTCCCTCCCCGCCACCGGCCAGACCTCAGCTTCCTCCAGGTCCAAGGGCCTCTGACCGACTTTGTGGCCCCCGGTCTGTCAGTCAGTCAGTCAGTCAGTCAGTCAGTCAGTCAGTCTGTCTGTCTGTCTGCCTGCCTGAACCGACCATCTCTTTATTTTTACCCTCGCCGTAGATCATCCATCATTAGGCTCTGCCCATTGAGCCCTGCAATGTCTCGCTCGACATATTCCTAGGATCCAGAAAACCTATACCTATGCTTTCTCCAATCTTTTCGACATATCCTTCGCCAGCCCTGACTCTGACTCTGTTCTCGACTCCGACTCTGCCTCTGGCCCCCGAGCCTGGTCGCAACCAACAATGGCCAACGGTGCAATGTTACTTGCCGCTGCGCTGGCGCACCTGTGCGCTGGCGTCATCGCTGCGCCGGCTCCAACACAACCTCAGGTGCCCCTTGCAGCTGGCGCACTCGGCCAGCAGCCCTTGCGTGATACACCACCATCACCACCGCCAATTACAGGGCAGAAGAAGACTGCCCAGTCCAGAAAGCTGCATGGCCGGTTCCTGCACATCACTGGTGAGTTCCGCCCTGTCGGTGCTGCTAGCACCCCATCCGCTCCCAGGAGCACCAGCCCATCTGCCCCGCCATGCTCCGGGGTAATGACAAGCGGCCTGACACTGATCGGCTTCCAGACTTCCATCCCGATGAATTCTACAAAGTTCACACCTCTACCGCACAAGGCCGGGCCTGCCACAGCGGCAAGGGTCCAGCAGGAACATACGGCGCCGAGACCTCGGACTGCGACACACCCCTCTCGCTCGTCAATGCCACCTTTGACTGGATAGTGTACTCCAAACTCCGCGACGAGATCGATTTCGTCATCTGGACCGGCGACAGTGCCCGCCACGACTCCGATGAGGACATACCAAGGTCGCCCGCTCAAGTGCTCGGCACGAACCGGTTGCTGGCCAACAAGTTCGCCGAGACTTTTTCCGACAACAGCAACGGCGTCAACGTCCCAGTCATCCCTACCTTTGGCAACAACGACATCCTGCCGCACAACGTCCTCATGCCCGGCCCCAACAAGTGGCTGAGGTACTACACCGACATATGGCGTCACTTCATCCCCGAGGAGCAGCGCCACAGCTTCGAGTTCGGCGGCTGGTTCTATGTTGAGGTCATTCCGAACAAGCTCGCCGTGTTCAGCCTCAACACCCTGTACTTCTTCGACAGAAATGCTGGCGTCGACGACTGCGTCAAGCCATCGGAGCCTGGCTTCAAGCACATGGAGTGGCTGAGGGTCCAACTGCAGTTCATGCGAGACCGGGGCATGAAGGCTATCCTCATGGGCCACGTTCCACCAGCTCGGACCGACAGCAAAATGCTCTGGGACGAGACCTGCTGGCAGAAGTACACTCTATGGCTGAAACAGTATCGCGACGTCGTCATCAGTGGTCTCTACGGTCACATGAATATCGACCACTTCGTTCTCATGGACACAAACGAGATTGACATCCGACCTGCCGAGGCCCAGTATGAGATCGAGGACGGGCACGAGGACGGGCACGAGGACGAGGACGAAGAAATCACTGTTCGTGAGAATCTGGATGACGAGCTCTCCCTGCAGTCAGCCACCGATTACCTTGAGGAGCTCCGTGAGGGATGGGCCAAGTTACCAAAGCCAAACGGGCCCAGAAGTCTTGACTTCGAGTCAGAAAAGAACAAGCAAAAGAACAATAACAACAAGAAGAAGAAGCAGAAGAAGGGGAGGAAGGGGGGGAAGGATAAGGGCAAACTTGACAGTGAATGGGCTGAGCGATACCATTTGGCCCTCGTCAGCCCGAGTATCGTGCCAAACTACTTCCCAACGCTTCGAGTGTTCGAGTACAACATCACCGGGCTTGAGGACGCGGTAACATGGGCGGACTACACTAAGAAGCTGCCGACTGCGCGGCCAATGGATAGAACGGAGGAAATCCCTAGCGTAGAGCTGGAACTTCGCGGTTTGGACGATGATGCTGAGGCGGAGACGAAGAAACGTAAGGGAAAGAAGCCGAAGAAGCCAAAGGGTGATAAAAAGAAAAAGAAGAAGGGGAGGAAGCCCAAGGACCCCAATTTGGTCGTCCCTGTGCCCCCCTCCAAGTCAGAGCCCCCGGGACCGGCATACTCACCACAGCCACTGACCCTCACCGGCTACAAGCAATACTACGCGAACCTAACATACATCAACAACGACATCGCGCCGCAGTCCGAGGACATCGATATCGAAAAGTGGCGGAAAGGCAAGCACGGGAACAAGATGCCAAAGAATAAGAAACCCAAGCCTCGGGAGTTCCAGTTTGACATAGAGTACACAACCTACGACGACAAGCTCTATAACCTGACCGACTTGACGGTGAGGAGCTTTGTTGAGCTGGCGTACCGGATGGGCAAGACTGCAAAAGTCAGAACTGCCGAGATACTTCTGCCTGGTGGTGACATTGTCGACGATCTGGAAGATTTCGATGTTGAAGAGCATCTGGATCATGATTTAGACGAACTCAGCCACGACATGTCCGAACCGGATGATGAGAAGGACACCGATGAGCCTGAGGCCGATGATGTGGAAGCTGAGAAGAAGGAGAAGAAGAAAGGCAAGAAAAAGAAGAAGGGAAAGAAGCCCAACAAGACCTGGCTTCACTTCCTGAGGCACGCATTTGTCAGCACGGTGGATGACGACGAACTGGAAGACAAGTTCTCTTAGATGGAGGGTGTCCGTGGCACAACAGCAAGCTTCGTGTCTGACGCGGAGTAGCAATGACAGCATTGGCGGCGTTTCTTCAAGCATCGGGATGGGCGTTTGGCTGTGCTTCTTGGTTCAACTGTTCAGGCTCCGGAACGAGGGGCATCGATGGGAGTCTGGACGACTAGTTTCAATACCACCTGGGCACAGCCTTGGTTTTTACGTGGAATTCTGGTTGCCAGGGGCAGGAACAACTTGTCCAGCATGATGGTCGGGCAGTCTGGCGATCGTGGCCCGGTGGAATTTGTGCACTCTACCTATTATATACCCCATACCTATAGGCATAGATAGTATTTTTAGACATGAACGCTCGAGTAATCCAAGTTGGTCTTATGCAAGAGAGTGATTCTGTGGATGGTACGGTGCACTATATGTTGAAAGCAGGCGTTGCACGACATCAGGAATGACCCCAGACGAACCAGACGAAAGACAACACGGCTGGATGGCCTTGGGACGGTGTGAAAGTATGAAGCACCAGCAGCTATGCGTCTAGCCTAGAGCATTGCAAAAGCGGCTGGGCCAACTCGATCATGTCACTAAAGTATGAGGATGGCTAAAGCGACGACGGTATGCCAGGCCATTTGCAGTCGCTACCGGGATTCAAGGCCAGATAGATGTCTCTCAGAGATACCATGGTAGTACGATACGTAGAGTCGAGTCTCCAGCCTGGGGAGAGGGGGGGAAAGGGGAGGGGGGTTCGGTTATCCTAGCCAGATCACAGGAAGAGTGGGTGTATGTTGCTGGGCCGGAAGTGAAGGGTACAAAGCAACCCCTGCTCGCAAGGGAGCTGTGTTGTCAACGCTTCCCCGCCATTTGATTTATTTGGCGTGGACCCCTCCGAGCAAAGGCCAACCCGACCGTCTCCAACTGCACAACGAGTGACTGGCGGCACGGGACTCTGGATTCCTCGGTCATCCAGACGTCTGACCTCTTCTGCTCCCTTTCACTTCCGCTTCCGCTTCCGGCAACTTTGCGGCACGAGGCGGAATATCAGCGGGCTCGCATCCTCCCGTCCGTCACTGCTGTGGTGCTGAACCCCAGACAGCACGTTACCGTCGAGCCGGGTAAGCAACTTCTGGGGACCCCCGGGCTTCTGTTCAGGCAGCAAAAGACGTGTCTTCTCTGCACCCACCATTCCAGGCGTGGGCCTGTTTATAGGCGTTCAGCCTGGACGCGCTGAACTAACGACGGACTTGCCTTCTAGTCGATAGAGAACCCACTTCGTGTTGGAGCAGCAGGACACCCAACTCTGGCCTGGCCGAACCAACAGCGATACGAACCAACACCAACATCAACAACATGTCGCAATTTCTTCAAGACCTGTGGGAGTCCATCTTCATCCCCGGCCCCACCCCGTCGCTCCTGATCGCGACCAACGTCACCTTCGCCTGCCTGCAGGTCGTGCTCTTCGCGCTGCTCCTTGCGACCTACAGCATCCACTTCGTCATCCTGTCCTTCCTGAGCGGTGGCCTCTGGTACGCCATCAACTGGTTCGCGCGGGAGCTGCAGGCGAACCATGACCGGGAGGTGGCAGAAAAAGCAATGGCGGCCCGCAGGACGGCTGCCAGGACAAGCGCAGAGACGTCTTCCGAGAGCGAGACCGAGGTGGAGACGGTACTGACGAGGAGCAAGACCAAGGCTCAGCCGGGCCCCGCTGCCGCGAGCAGGGACGTCGAGGTGCAGGAGCCCGGCGCCGGGGAGGTGAAGCCGCGCGCGTCGCAGCAGTCGCAGCAGTCGCAGCAGTCGCAGCAGTCGCAGCAGTCGCAGGGCAGCAAGTCGAGTGCAAGCACCGAGGACGAGTGGGAGAAGGTCTCGGAGTACGAAAGTGACAAGACCAAGTGAGGGCACATTCGTTGAGTGAGCGGGTGGGAGTAGTGGGAGCAACAGGAGGAGACACCGGGTTGGCCCGCCGGTGTCCAAGATGCGATGGCCTTGGGCGGACAAGACTAGGACACCACGCGGACCCTTCACCCGCCAGTATCGTCTCTGCGCCCCTTGTATATAAGATCTGATTTCCGTCGCTGTCTGGAGCACTGCAAGAATACCCCCCTTTGAGAGTACAAATCTGATATTTGGGCGAACTACTTGCGAAGAACCTTTCTCGGCGCGCGCCAGTCGAACAATCCGAAGTACCTGTGAAGTAACCTGATTATCACATGACTGGGGACATGGTCCGTGCCCGGCCGTCTTTCTCGAATTTGGAGCTCCCGGTCGCGTCTCCAGCTGCCGTTGCCAAAGGCAGCCCTCGCTCGCGACCAATTCAACATACGGAACCCAGCAATCGACCGTCGACGTCGAGGTGTTTTAGCCCACACACCCACCGCCCAAGATGAAGCTCGTCAGGTAAGCTCCTCCTGCCCCCTCCTCCTTCTCCCCCCTCTCCCCCTCTCCCCCTTCCACCAATGCTCTCCTCTCCCTCTGTGTCCTCTGCACCGTTTGTGCTGAACCAGCTGTCTCAAGCATCGCCAGCCGACCGCGCCAAACCTCGAGGCTAATCATGGACCCCATGCTAGATTTTTGATGAAATGCGCCAACGAGACGGTGACGATCGAGCTCAAGAATGGTAATTCCCCAAGCCTGCAACCGCCCCTGGCCCCGCCTCTACCGGATGGTGGCCCGCCTTTGATATTGATGCTGACCTGGCGTGTCCAGGCACCATCGTCCACGGCACAATCACATCCGTGTCCCCACAAATGAACACAGCTCTGCGCAACGTGAAGATGACCCCCAAGGGCCAGGAGCCGGTCCAGCTCGATGCCATGAACATCAGGGGCTCCACCGTCCGGTACTACATCCTGCCCGACTCCCTGCCGCTTGATACGCTACTCATCGACGACGCGCCAAAACCGAAGAACAAGGCGCGGAAGGAGGCCGATCGTGGGGCCGGCGGTGGCATGCGCGGCGGCCGCGGCGGGAGGGGCGGTGGTCGCGGGAGGGGTGGTGGCCGTGGCCGGGGCTTTGGCCGAGGGCGGTAAGCGGGAAGTGATGTTGTGTGGACGGAGCCATTTGTGTGACAACGACGTTGGCGGGTCGTAAATAGGTCGGGCGCGCAGGAGCCCCGGCGCGCGTGCCCACCAAGGACTGCCAGAGCTGTACCAACCTCATGCGGATGTGGCATCTCGGGTCGACTGCTACAGCTCCCCGGCACTCCTCGACACGGCGGACCAACCCGGCTTTGACAGGCACCGTGGTCGCTTAGCTCGCTGGATATGGGGGGGTTTTTTTTTTCCGTTTTTGCTTTTTTGCCAGGGGAATGGCGTCTCACCGTCGTGGCGTTGGTGGCAGAGAGCAGGAAAATTGAACTCATCAGGGCGATTACGCAGCGTCACGTCATAAAAGAGAGAAGGATGGATGTATCTTCCTAAATCATAAGAAAACAAAAGCGTCTAATTGTGCGTCCTTTCTCCTCCCCCTAGGTGCTAGTGTTGCGGTCTCCGCTGCCGCCGCCGTTGTCGTCCCTCCAAATTCTAATGATCTGAAGCTTCTCCCACCCGGCCTGCTTGCCGCTGTCCCCGACGGTCAGCACCCGCCACGCCGGCCCAAAGCCCCGGATCCTCGCCTTGACCTCCTCTGGCTTGTTGCCCGCGCAGAGCAGTAGGTACGCGCAGCCCCTCGCGCTCAGCGCGCCCGGCAGCGCCTCGATCAGCCGGTCCGTGATCTCCATACCGTCCCTGCCTCCCGCGTACGACAGCGACAGCAGGTACGAATCGCGGTCGAATCTGGCGCTCGCGCTCATCCTGCCCTCGTCCGTGCCCACCTCCCCATCACCTGTGGCAGCCAGCCGCGCGTGGTCCTGCGCCGGCAGCTCGTCCGTCGGCACGTACGGCGGGTTGAAGATCAACACGTCGGCGCTGCCCGGCCGCAACAGTGCTACTAGGTCCCCCCGTACGGCGCCCAGGAACAACCCGTGCGTGGCCGGGTTGTCAGTGGTAGCGCGCGCCGCCGTGGCCACGGTCGCCCCGCATGCGAAGGCGTTGACGTCCACGCCCAGTGTGAGCACGCCGCGGGTGCTAAAGATGGCCTGCGCGTGCGCGTGGACGAAACCTATCACCACGCCCGAGCCGGTGCCGACCTCGACGACCAGGGGCGGCGGTGGCGGCGGGCGGTGGTCGTCACCATCGTCGTGGCTAGGCGCGCCGAAGCGCTGCTGCAGGAAGGCGGTTTCTGAGGGTGAGGAGAGCGTGTCGAGGAGAAGAAACGAGTCCTCTGCCGGCTCGTAGACTCTCGAGTAGGACACGTGTGAGGTGTCTGGCGTGGGGAGCATGGCTGGCTGGTTCCACGCAGGTGTTTTGTCGTGGTGACGGTGAGAGAGGGAAAGGCGGTGCTCGAGGTCCGGATGATATGCCACTTGCTGCCGTTACAACCGAAGCAGGGAAAAGTTTGCTGGGCACGTGATGCGTTAGTCGCCCTCGAGTCTCGGCCTGTTTGGACTCGGGAATTGCAACCATCTCAACCGCCAATCCAGGTCAGTTCCACAAATGTATGGTGGTTGTGCACTTTACGCAAGACTTGTAATCGGCTGAGACTAGTCTGTATTTCTTAATTTTTCTTTCCCTCTTTGCCTTCCCAGTCCTCCGACGTGTCGTTCGTTCTGAGCTTTTCTACTTCTTTGAAGATAACGCCTTATCCAAAGCAGCTATGAACGCATTCACCTCATCGACTACATCATCATTTAGTCAGCTCTGCGCAGGCACGATGGGAAACACATACATGTCCGGAGGGCGGGGTGGGGGGGAACTTACCGGTATTATAATGTACCATGCTCACCCTCACGACACCGTCCTCCCCAAGACCCAGGGTCTCATTCACGAGCCTGTTAGAGTAGAAAGCGCCCCATCTGAATCCGAATCTCGTCTCCTTCTCCACCGACTCGACCAGCTCCCTTGAACCCCACCCCTTCACAGTGAAACTAATCGTCGGTACCCTGACCGATCCATCGTCACTCGTCTCGCCGCGCACTGTGACATTGTCTCTCCCGTTGAGGTACCTCAGCAGCCTGCCCTGCAGCTCTGCCTCCTGCGCGAGAATGGCCTCCCAACCCACTGACCCAACGTACGCCGTCACGGCCCCGATGGCCCCGACGAGCTCGTAGCTGGCGCCAGCCAGCCCGAGCTTGTTCTCGAGCGTGGCGTGCGGGTTGAAGAAGTGGCCGAGACTGCGCATCTGCGCCTGGGCAGATCCGGCCGCCGCAAACAGCATGGCGACATGTGGGCCGTAAACCTTGTACCAACTGAACGCGTAGACGTCGACTCCGAGGGCGCGGACATCGACGTGCCGGTGCGGCGCGTATGCCACCGCGTCGACGCACACCAGCGCCGACGGGCTCGCCGCGTGGGCGGCCGCGCTAATGGCCTTGATGTCATGGATCGTGCCTAGGATGTTGCTCGCGTGCGTGCACGTCACGAGTCGCGTGCGCGACGACAGGAGGGGCGCCAGGTCCGAGGCGACGAGCTTGGGCGAGGGCGAAGGGTTGGTGGGCTTCCACCACTTCAGGACCAGGTCCTGGTGCTTGGCCAGGTCGACCCAGGGCGCGATGTTGGCCTCATGATCGATGGCCGAGACGATGATTTCGTCGCCCGGCTGGAAGGTCAGCGTGGAGGCAAAGTTGCGGAAGAGCTGGGTCGTTGAGGGGCCCAGGACTACATGGTCAGCCAGGTCAGCAATGGCGGCGTCTCATCTGCTTGACGGGGTGGCGATGGTGAGACGGGACATGCCTATCTCTTCGCGAGAGGCGTTGATGTACTTGGCCGCTGCCTGGTAGCCGCCTTCGTATCTCGAAGTAGCCTTCTTGCCAACATCATACGTCGCGCCGAGCTGCACGTTGGAATTGATCAGGTAGTCGCGTATGCTAGGCCGCAGGCACTCGGTCAGCCGGGTTCCGGAACAGGCTCTTGTGCGAAGGCCGAGGCTGTGGCGTGCAAAAGTAGACGTGACCTACGAATCAACGACAGTTCCAAGCACCTGGCTGCCACCGGCATTATCAAAGAAGACCTGTTCCTGGCGGCTCAGAGCTGGGAAGTTGGCTCGGACTTTTTGCACGTCCATGGTGAATATGATGGGTTGTGTGTTTGTGTATACGTGTGTATACGTGTGTATACACGTATATTATAGTGTGTGTAGTGTGTGTAGTGTGTGTAGAGTGTGTAGTGTGTAGAGTGTGTGCGTGCGCCTGTGCCTGTGCCTGTGCCGGGAGTTGCGCCGTACACTATTGTCTGGGCAGAAGCAGTAAGAGGGTAATGCCAGGTTTATGTCAACAACCAGGGAATTCGCCGGCACCAAGCATTCGTGAAGATTGGCAGCAGAACCAAAAGGGCGGCTGACCCGCAGCACACGGCATCGTGACGGGCAATGACTTCGCGGACGCGGGGCAGGAGACCTTCCTCTTTGGGAAATGGCTCGGAGGGGGTCCACCGATCACGGCGGGCCGTCATCGGCTCTGCCCGGCGCCGCCAACGGATGTGTCCCCTCTGGGGCGGAACGGGACAATAATGTCCTCTCACGCACCGAGGTGGCTACGCAGAATTCCTGGGACGGTCTCGTAGAATGTTTTCGAAAAGTTGTCGATTCCGTCTTATCAATCACTACACTCGCTGCTTCTTGCTCATTACGGGTTTCCAGTCTTGCCTGTGGTGTCTCAAAGATACACCCCGTCAGCGTCCATACGCGCCCGAGTCTCCCACCGCATGAACCTGAGCCTGGCCGCGCTGTCAGGCTGTGTGGTGAGGTGCGGTGCGCAGCGCGTGTAAAGTCTGCTATTCATGCGTCCACGACTTTACCGTCGCCGGGGGAGTGAAACCCTGAAGGCTGTGCGCGGGTCTCGAATTTCGGGTCTCGAGCTACCAATCGTAATCGTCTCACAAAGGTAGCCCAGCCCGCAGCGTGCAATCTTGTTGGCAAGGGGTCCGTCAGCGTCGGGCCACGATGCATACGGGCTTGCTTGCTTCTCTTGCTGGTGTCCCCCGCTGGTGTCTCTCGCTTGTTGTTCGGGACAGCGCTGGGCACACACAGCTGGGCGGACTGGGCCGGCCCTCAGAGCATCCTCAATGAGTAGTGACGGCAACCGTAGTTGCGATCTCTCTTACACGACGGTGCCGCAGTGTGTCTTTCTTTTATCCTAAAATTTCTCCACAGCCATTGATCGCTTTGCTCCATGCATCATAGATCGACCGATGGAGCAAGGTTTGACTTGTGAAACCAGCGATTCAGCGTTTTACTGCCTGAGATCTGCCCTGGTTGAAGGTCTAGAGGTCCGTGTGTGATCAAGGACCAAGCAGCCGGCCCTCCACGCTATCTCACACTGAGCACCGCAAATAACATGGATCACGACAGGTGCAGATGTGACCAACCAAGCAGAGATGGCGCCGATGGTGCGGTCGACGGATACGACGTCCAAACGTCGTCGAGAATAATTCAGCGCAGCTGTGGCCTTCCTGGTCAGCCGGCCCCGCGAATGGTCTCGGCCGGATTCAGCTAGAGCTGTAGTGGGTGCAGTGCCACGACGCTTCCGCCTTGAGAGGAATCTGGCCCGCCCAACGCCGGCCGGGGGTCATGGATTCTGCAAGCATCCCTTACGGAGTACAAGAGGAGCGTATCACCGCCACCGAGACATGACAACTTAGACGAGGCTAAGCTGGCGCAATGTTGCACTCCGAGCTGCCGGACGGCACGAGCCAGAGATTTCATGAGGAAGGCGGGCCTCAAACAAAGCCTTACATACCTGACCCACCGCAGCAATCGACATGCTCCGTCGGGCTTGGGCCTGCTGTCAATCTTAAGACAAACCAATTTGTTGGGTTGCAGGATCCACGGCCGCCGGCTCACATTGGCAAAGCTCTGTGTGGGGTCCCGCGACGGCAGATGAAATGACAACAAACGATGTTGGTCGACGCCATGCTCCTGTTGCTAACGGTAGTAAAATGTGGCGTGCATGAGCGCATCTTGTTCGTGCGCCGGCTTTCAGCGCCGTCGAGGGCAAGGTCCCAAGTCCCAAGTGGAGGAGGAGGTAGCCACCGGGGGGTGGTAAGCGCTTTGAAAGTCTCAAGAAGGGAAGGGCGCCCCCCCCCCAGGCAATGACCAGGCCGGGCCTTTGGGCGGCACTCGTCAGGTGAGCGCTGGTGGGAAACCCGCACAGGCGGACAAATGTGGCCGGCGTAGCGTTGAGCTACCTGAGTGGTCACGTTGACATGCTGCTGCTGCTGCGTCGGGGTTTCTTGGGGGTCGGATCTACCGTCCGGCGGATGTTGCGAGGGGAGGAGATGGGACAAAATAAACCCTGCGGAGCTGAAGGACACACAGTCAGATTTTCCATGACCTGTACGCCATGTGTCGGAGAATGAGACGACGGAGTATCCGTTGTCTTGTGACGCAGCCTGCACAGGTTTGCCCAGGCGAATACGACCTCACAGAAGGCCAAGTAGACGGGTGATGGGTGAGTTTGCCTGCCTTGTATTCCACCTGCCTGCCTGACCGCCTGACCGCCTGCCTGCCTGCCTGCCTGCCTGCCTGCCTGCCTGCCTGCCTGCCTGCCTGCCTGCCTATGCAGGATGGCATGAGTGGGCAGGATCGAGTTTTGGTCAATCTGGTCCGTGAGTGGGAGTTTTCCTTCTAAGTTCCATTTTATTTTATTTTTTTCCCATTCTTCTCCGACACTGCTGCAACTATGCAACTATGCGGTGTCCCTGACACAGCAATCTTCCGATGCGTCTCTGGTCGGCGGGGGGGGGGGAGGAGAACCAGCTCGTGAAGGGGTATATGTCTGGGCCTGGCCGGATACATTAGGGTTTACTCTATCAAGTGTTGGCCAGCAACAAAGAGTCGGAGTAAGCCTGTTTGCGGAAGGACAGGGTGCTGGACCGAGCCGAGCCAACCACTGGCGGGATCTGGGCGCCGTGTCCGCTTGTCTGGCTGGCCGGCAAGTGGCTTGCAGGCAAGAAGGTAGGTCAGAACGAACAAGGGAGTGAAGGAGGGTTCTTCGCGGGTTGAGACTCATTGGGGTGCACAGGACTGACCAGCACGTCGCAGTGGCGGGTCCGCCTGACTTCTTATACACTATCAATGCGCAAGCCGCCCAGTACTTATTGTAACGTACGTACCATGCATGCAGCCAGCCTCATCGAGCACCGTACGTTTTGTGATGTATCGCCGCTGTCTCTGCCTGAGGTCTGCCTGTGGTGTACTGGTGCGAGAGAGATGGATTCTGTGGCTGTCCGACAGGAGCGACACCACCCGGGTCTATTCTGATACGTGCCGGGTCTGCACAGAGAGAGAGAGAGCCTCGCACTTCCAGTGATAAGCGGTCTCGGAGTGGTTGTCCCATCTTGGCCTTGTCCTGTGCTCCGGCTGCATCACGAGTCAAGCCTCAGCAACCAGTCTCGAGATTTCCTGTGCTTCTTACATCATCGCCCGCGTGTCCTGGATCGAGGTAGTCTACAGTATACACTACATGGCACGTAGAGGTGAGCTGGCTGGCATCTACCCGGCAGCGTGGGCGGAATCTTCTCCACAGCGCTGGCAGGCCGGGGGAAGGCTGGGTAGGTAGGCTTGAGTACCGTCGTCAGCTGGCTTCGATCTGCTGCTGACCCCGCAGGAGCTGTGCGTTGTGCCGGCGGGTCGACAAGGCAGTCACAAAAGGGTGAGAGGTGAGATGGACGGCAGGGAAAGTCCATCGAAGGAGCTGAGGAGCCAGAGGCACCTGGTGACCAAATCCGACGGGTTTCCTCGCCTGCCTCCCTGGCGCTGGCTGGCTGCTTGGGACGCACCCTGATGTCCACGCATCCGTCGTGACGTGCCTTGACCCAATGCTTGCACCGCTGGGGTTTTAGCGGATGAGTCGGGCCCCGAACCGGGGGGGGGTTGTCGTCGCTGGAGCCGACCGGAGGCTGACGGAATCTGATTCCCCTGCCAGCCGGCACGGGTAGCCGAGCCCGTATGAGGAAGCTGTGCTGTGCTGCGGTGTGTTGTGCTCAATTGCAGACGACGAGCGGGGCCACGATGTGCTGGATGTCGTTGCATGCGTGTTGTCTCGTGCCAGGTGGAACTGGACGGGTTGGGTTGGGTTGGGTTGGGTTGGGTTGGGTTGGGTTCTGTTGTGCCGTGTTGTGCCGTGCTGTGCTGTGCTGTGCTGTGTGCTGTGCTGTGTTGTGATGTGTTTGTGTGCTGTGCTGTGATGTGTGGGCAGCAGGAACGGTACATGTGTGTACATGGGGACGAGAGCTCTGTTCCGTCTGATGTCGTTCTCAGCTCCCCTGTCGATGATCCCTCCGCTTCTCCCAGCACGGGCCAATAGATAAGCACGGATTAGCTCTTGATGGGGGAGGTGGGGTCCAGCTGACAGGGGAATTAATTGATTTGCCTGTGCCCCTGGGCCGGGGACTTCCTGCCCATGCGTGCATGTGTGCCAGACAGACTGCCAGCCAGTATTGGCAATCGACAGCTGAGCTTGTTCGACAGAGTGGTGGACTGGCTGACTGGCTCGCACGCGGCATGGTGAGGTGAAGCGAAGGGGGGTCCAGGTCCGGGTCCAGGTCGCAGGCGCAGCGCTCGGTGAGGGTCTGAGTGCATCCGGACGCAGAAACCAAAGATGATATTCCGACTGAAACCTGGAAGTGAACCTTGCCGAAGCTCGCAACACTCGGCTGACTTTTCCCGTCAGTCACCAAATCTGCTCTGACTCGGCAGCGACCAGACGGTTCCTTCTCCCAACCCAGACAACTCATGGTCCGGCATTTTGCCCATCCCCAACCCACCTCTTCCCCCTGGTGCTGCCTCGTCTTTGTTGGCGCACCTAACCATTTGACGCCGTCCCGTCCTGGCCTGCAGCTGCTCATGGTTATCACCTCGGCCCCCCGAAGCCTCCATCCACCCACCCGTTGATTAGGTGGTCGAACAATCAACCCATCGCACACCGGCCGAGGCAGCCAACACCAGTGCCAGCGCAATGCAGGGCGGTGGGAACAGGATTGAGTTCGAACCCATAGACAACGCAACGAACTGAACTGAACCCCACGCAGCAGCGCAGCAAATGTTTGGGCTACGGTTCAGTACCTACACTGTACCTAGTGCAGCTCTTGCCCGCCAGTCACCCTACTGGCTGTCACCATCTGCCCAGAGCTAGCCCAGGTAGGCCGGTAGATTGACAACTATGGGTCCTCGTATGGGGTCCTTGCCCTGTCTTATCCCACCCTGTGTCTGCCTGCCTGCCTCTCCCTTCCTGCCCGTCCTGCGCTTGTCCTCTCTGTACTTGTATGGCGCCTCGTGAGCAGCCCCCATCCCCAATCCGTTGTTTTCACATCCATGTCCTTGCCCCCATGTCTATGTCCATGTCCACGCCCGACCATGTGTCCCGCCCCCCCCCTGTTCATATGAGTAGACTGTAGTATCTCTGTGGTGCAGTCAACCTAATGACGGACGATTAAGTAAATGCACTCAAGCATTATACCAGCCAGAGTCTGCTTGTCGAGGCAATTCATCCTGGCCCTTGTCTACTCCGACCTGTTGTTACTGCGTCAAGTAACAACCCGCCGCTCCACCTCTTTACATCCCTGTGCGCCTGGACTGCACTACTACGCTCCAACTCGTGCCCCCCTCCCTCGTTCCCGTCTCCCACTTTGCCATCGTCTCCGCCGTGCCGGGGCTGGGCTGGGCTGGGCTGCGTTGGAGTGTTGCTGGTCTGGAGTGGTCTGAATTGAGCCAGTGCCAGAACTGAACTGAACCTGAACCGAGCCGAACTGAGCTTCTTGACTGTGCTGTACTGCACCGCACTGCGACACATGGACCCCTCCTCCTCTCCACACATGACTGACGGACTGACTTGACTGCATTGCATCCATCTGAGACTCTGACGCCCCGTCTCTCTCCCGCCTCCTGCCCTCTCTCCCTCTTCCTCCTCACCTGGTTTTCTTCCCTTGCCTCGAGTCCCCCTCTCACTTGCCGGCCTCACTCGACTTCTACAATCCTGAGGGCATCACCGAGCAGCGCCCAACACGCCAGACAAAGGCAGACGAGCCGCAGCCCAGCAGCCCACCCATGTGCCACTGCGCTCTGCCCTGCACTCCCCCTGCCTCACGTAGTGTCTAGGCCGCATCCGGCAGCAAGCCCACCTTGCCCGACCATCACAACAACCACAACAACCACACCAACCACCACCACCATCACTACTGCTGTCTGGCCCGGACCGTCCCCGTGAAGACCGCGCTCTACGTCTGCAGTCGTCCAGTGTTCATAATCTCTCAACAATTGTGTTTGTGTGCTCCCAAGTGGCTCTCCTTCCGCCGCGACCCTCCAACTCTGGCCGTCGACATTAATAACGACTGTCCGTCCGCCGGCTGTCGTCGTCTCTCGGAACACAGAAGGCGATAGCATGGATGAGGATGCCATGGACTATGAAATGCAACGCCACGATCCTCACCCACATGTCGGACCACGGCTAGGAGGAGGTTGTCCGGCACTGGCTGGTTGGCGCGGCGAGCAGTATCGAAACTCGTGGCAGGAGCACCGGGGCTGGAGCCAGCAGTACTTCCCCCCAATCTCATCAGATGCCTTCCTGCATCCTCACAACCACAACCACAACCATCATCACCACCACCACCACCACCACCACCGCCACACCCACCCTCACCCGCCCTCCTTCTTGCAGCACTGGCCTCAAGGCGAAGGCGGCGGCGGCGGCAACACCACCACCACCAGCAGCAACACGAACAGCACCACACCACACCTTGGCCTGCCAGCATCGCGACCGCCAGATTCGAGTTACGAGGGTTCCTTCAACCATCAGCTCCCAGAGTTCAGCCCGCTGCCTCCAATCTCGGCTCACCAGCCCTACTCTCCAGTCACATTCGTCCCACCGGCACCACGTCCCCCGCAGCGGAACCCGCAAATACCCCAAGGCCCAGGGGACTTCCAACATATCCTGCACTCCAACCAGACCAGCCCGAACCCTGCGACAGAACCCGCCGAGGGCGAAGCACCGCGCTCGGAATCTCAACCCGCGTCCAGAGGACCACAACCTCCTGCGTCAGCACCGGCCTCTGAGCCCCGCAGTGCTGGCTCTGGTCACGACGGCGACGGGAGCAGGTCTTCTCGCCAGTCGCACAACCCTCAGTTGCGCCCATCTGGCCACGGCTTCCCGCCCGGTCACCCGGATGTGAACATGCAACCACACGCCAGGCTCCCCCCACCAGCCTCAAACCCAAGGGCTCTGCCTCAGGATGTCGTCTCGAGGAGGCCCTCGGTTGCAGCGTACAACTCGCGTGAGGGCTTCGCGTCTCCGGGGTCTGTTTTCGTCGGTCTGAGATCTCGACCAGGTGTCATAACCAGCGAGGGGAACAGTGACACACCAGCATCTCCGGGTTCTAGCTTGGACGACGACAGCGACCCAGACGAGAGCGGCCCACGGTTTCATTACGCCGGCCTTCGCAGTGTCCGGCAAGCCCAGCTCCTGCGTGGCCAGATGTCCAACAAGCGGGTCGCTTCCCAGAGGGCTATCAAGGCTTTGCAGAACGTGGAGATCGAGGGTCTGCCTGAAAATGAGAGAAGTGAGAGAATAATCCCCACCATCTCATTCCCATCTTGATTTATCTTGTGTGTTGGAAGCTGACCTATCGAAGCCTGCGTAATTTGCTATAATGACTTTGGCGTGGCCAGCCCGGAAGGCGTCAGTGAGCATCCTCTGCGTCTGCCCAAGTGCAAGCACGTCTTCGGCAACCACTGCATCCTCAAGTGGTTTGAAGATGCCGATAGTTGCCCGTACTGCCGGGACAAGCTGCACTCGGAGCCCGCCCCGCCCAGTAGGGAACTGTTGCGGAGGACATACCAAGTCGCCAGGGTAGACGCGGAGCTGGGTATGCCAGCATACCGCAGGGCGATACAAGCTCTGAGAAGAGACACCCCCGGCGTAGACATGTACCATCAGTATGCCATGCATCCGCGCGGTGCTCAGCCTCACCCTGAAGGCTCTCACCGAGATGCTTCAGCTGCTGGCGAACGGCGGGCGCCGCCCGAGGACCCGAGCGACACCCAGCGCAGACAACGCCCTCGGCACGATCCTTCGAGGGCATACGATCAGCGGCACGGAGGCCTGCTCCTCACTGGCGCCGTCAGTGAACAGAGATACGATCCCTCCAACACTGCCTCACAGCAGCACAGTCCGGTCCGTCAGCCTTTCCCCCCTTCTCAGTCGCACAACCCAGCACAACGTAGCCACCTACCCGATCTCTGGCCTCAGAGAACGCTAAACATGCTTAATTTGCAGCAATCAATCGTCCCACGCACATCCAGCATACCACACCAGGCGCAAACCGCCCTTCACCCCGCCACTCTCGCGCCTCTGGGACCCAGTCCATCGGGCCTCTCAGGCTACCTTCCTTCCAGTCCTCCCGCAAGCAGCTCACCCGGTGGCTACCCTCCACCATTGCCACACACAGGTAGCTATCAAAACTATTCGGGCCCGCTTGGTGGTGGCGCTCTGCAAGCACCAGCATCAGCGGAGCTTCCGCTCCCGGCATCATTCCCAGGACCACCTCACGCAGCCTTCTCGCAACAACTCCCTCATATGGTCCAGTTTCGAAACCCTGCCTACATGCCATTTGGTTTGGGCTCAGAGTATGGACGGCCAGGCCAGAGTGTAAGCATGGGGAACAATGGCTTTTACGCTACGAATTAGCACCTGTTGGATACGGAAACTGGGCGCTGTTGCATCTCAGAACAAAGTTGTGAATAAAGAGTCGGCATCTCTGACTACACCGGGAATAGACTGGACGCAGATTATCACAAGGAAAATTTCCATCACTGACAACGTTCATTGAGCTGGGTCTAAATCAGCACTTGGGCGCCCACGCAATCGAAGGGCGGAGGGGCTTAACTCAAAGCCTACCTACGAACGAAGAACATCGGAACGGTCTGTCAGCACTCCATCCAATGAATGGTAATATTTGGGGACAAACACGGGACGATGACTTTTCTAACTCGAGGGATGGTTTTTTTTTGGGGGTTTTTTTTGGGGGGGGGGAGAGGGAGCATAGCACAACCAAGGCGTCGTCGGCATATAGATCAGCATTTCTTCTCTTGAACCTCAACCATCGGAAATTTCTCGTCGGTACGGCGTACGAGCTTACACTTCTCGCTCACCGGCCGACCCCTACATCGCTTTTTACACATATCACATCCATTTCCCTCTCATTTGAGCGGCATTGGCGCGGGCATAACCAGGACAGGGCAGGGCTCTCACCCCCCCCCCTTTTCGATCACACAAACGGACTTTCAGTTGCGAACAGAGACGGACCCGGACAGTGATTTTTATGCTAAACGAAATCTGCGTGATCGATAGCCTAGGTCGATATCTATCACAATGCAAGAAGCGATTACCCTCTTGATACCGGGTGTGGATTCCGGGACGAAGAGAACAAGGCCTGTGGTAGACCCATCATGTGTGTTGGACTTGTCTGCTGTATTGCCCCTCATGCGGAAGCAATGCAGGAATTAGTTCACAGAGAGGACCACAGGGCGCACTATACGAGGGTGTAGGCGGCCGACAAGTCTGGACGAAAAGCCAGTACTAGCAGAGAAACATTTCACATACAGTAACACAGTCACATGCTCAACAATCCGAAAACATGATTAGGGACCCCCTGCTATGGATACTTGTCATATAGCGAAGTATCCCACAGGTGGTTTGCCATATGAATGCTGTGGCCATGTGGCGGACAGCCCGCAAAGCTCCTCAATAGTGGCCTACAATAGTCCCTTGGAAGTAACCTGTGCATGATGATCAAGGCGACATGTCCAACTTCCATGGTGGGGAGAAGAGCGGGAAGGAAGTGCTGCTGGGTGCTCAATGGGGCCACAGATATTAGTCTTTTGGCCCTAGGGACACTGCTTCCGAGTCTGGGTGGATTCCTGTGTGGTTGGTCCTCCATGTAGCGTGCTGAACACTCCGTGAGCACCACTTGCGCCCGGGACCCTGGAACAGTACAAGGTCTCGCTGTAGACTCGGACGTTTGACTGCAAGACGCTCGGCCGGGCCTCTGCTATGCGATATGAAGTAATGTAGTACGAAAAGTTCCCAAAGCGAAAAATCGACAACGCCTAGCTATCATGTCACGTAACCTAACAAGCCAGGCAGATAATCCGACAACAAGTGTATAATGATCTGTGCTCCCTGCTTCGGCTTTCCACCATCCCAAACACTGAAGTGCTCCTTTCCCAAGGCAGCCGAATCCATCCCAAGCATGCAGATAATTCATGCAGTGTCTCGATTTTCTCAAGCCTGCCCAACTACCTGTCCATCTTCTCCACGTCTTTGGGGGAGGGGTCGCCGATGCCGTCCTCTTGGATGGCAAATAGGCAGTCAGCCTCGGGAAGGCAGGGGCTGTCGTAGATCTTCGCAATACGAGTCTCGCCACGGCCCTTCTTCAGACTGAGACGGGTTGTGGAGGCGTGTGCAATGATGTTTCCGCCGATCGGTTTCTTCGGGTCTGGGTTGAACATGGCAGAGGGGCCACCGTCTACCTGGGCAACGACCTGGTTTGTGATGACGACGGCAATGCCAAACTCGTCTGCCAGCCGCTGCAGCGTGCGCATGAACTTTGCAAGGTGTGTCTGCCGGCTGCTGAGCTCTCCTCGGCCCAGGAAATCGGTCCGGTACAGTGACGTGGCTGAGTCGACAACCAAGAGGGAGAATCTTGTCTCGCACATCATGGCCGCAGCCTGGTTGAGGAGCTGCAGCTGGTGATCGGAGTTGTAGGCTCGTGCGTATGCAACGTTGTCAAGCACCTCCTCGCCGGACAGGCCATAGCGATTTGCAACAGACAGCAGGCGCACCGGCCGAAAGGTCCCCTCGGTGTCGATGTAGAGGCATTTGCCCTCACCACCACCCATGTCGAAGGGCAGCTGGCAGGTGACGGCCAGGGTGTGACAAATTTGCGATTTGCCGGTACGGAACTCGCCGAAGATCTCGGTGACACTGCCAGTCTCGACACCACCAGCAAGGAGAGTGTCGAGGTTCTTTGAGCCGGTAGAGATGGAAATCAGCTCGCTGCGGCGTTGATGCATCTCGGTGGCAGTAGTGAAGCCCAGGGGTACAAGCTTGGACGCTGTGCCAGGAGTCAGTGTTTGAACAGGAACGAGCGCACGATAAATACCCGGGCATTGCTATGGTATGAGTTTGAATATCTACCTTCTTGGAGGATCTTGTTGGCCTTCTGCTCGGATATGCCTTTGATCTGCTCGAGGTTCCTCCGCGGCGTGTAAGCCACAGACTCGACGGTGTTGTAGCCCCCGTCTACGATAAGCTGGATGTCACGCTTGGTGAGACCGCCGAGACCCTACACGATTGAGGTTTGTTAGCGATAGGCCCTCGGGAATACGCCCTCGCCATGAAGACTTACCTCGAGAGCCGCCAACGGGGTGGGCGCGCCAGGGCCAGTCATGCTCTCATCGCCTGCCTGCGCCTCATCGTACTCTTCCTCTGTTTGGGTCATTTTTGCGATGGTTTGGGCGGCAAATGCTTTGACAAGTTAGAAGCCGAGAGAGTCAAGAGACTCCAAAATCCACAGTCACAATAATTTTGGAGTGGTGCACAAATCGGTTCAAGGGCCGAGTTTGAAGGTGGCGGCGAGCTTGTTCAGGATTCCAAGTGTTGACGCGACTGGGAGAGCGCGACGCGGGCCTCAAAGAAACAGGCAAGGCGCCAGGTCACATGGGCAAGTGCAGCAGGCAACAGCAGGGACGCCCGGGCCCCCGTGGACCCCTGCACATGGCCCATGTACCCTGGACATTGCAAGCCCAGCTCGAGCCCGGCTACCCTGCACGGTACGGTGGAGACTCGATGGAGTGAGCGACCCCATCAGCCCATCCAGATCTCACATCCCCACACAAAAGTGCCCCATGCCCATGCCCATGCCCATCATTGTTGATCCAGCATGCCCGTCCTGGGCGTACCACGACGCCTCAAAGCCTCGTCAGCATCTTGATACCGTCAATTGGCCTCTGCCCGGTGCTAGACGCTCTACCCCGGCACTATTCGCCCTTGACCCATAAAAGCAGTCCTCGCAGCGTGTGCCCGACAGATGCTGCAGGGCCCACCAGTTTGCAATGGCGCCGCCGCCTGCAAAGCGTCGCAGGCGGAATCTGGTCGCCGACGAGAAGGACGATGAAGACAAAAAAGCACAGCCCCCATCCACCGCCACCACACCCAAAAAGAACAGCCTCAACTTCTACTTCTCGTCACCCGCCAAGCTCTCCAACCCGGATAACGACGAGTCTCCCCCACAGTCGCCGAGCCCCCTCCGCAAGTCCTCCCGCTCGACCCGTGCAGCTGTGACTGCAGCTCCGGCTCAGAAGTCTGCTACGAGCCCAACAAAGAGCAGGAAGCAGATCGAAGAGAAGGGGAAATCCGCCAATATCCAGGCGCTATTCTCCAAGCAGAGTGAGAGGGCCGTGACAGAGGGCAGAACAAATGGCACAGTGAAGAAGGCCGACGCCCAGCCACTGGATATCCTGAGTGACCCGCTCTCAGATGACGAAGAAATAGGAGCACATCGAGCTGTTGGATCGAGCCTTGTTGGAAAGAAGGCGCACAAGCGGGCTGGGGACGCTTTCCACTCCGGAACATCTTCCGGCATTGGCGGTGTTGCTAGCCAGAGGTTCATGAAACCTCCGCGGCTGAGCTCGGCTCCCTCAAGCGACGGCGAAGACAAGAGACCCTGGTCAGAACGATTTAGCCCCTTGAACTTGGATGAGCTCGTGGTACATAAGAAGAAGGTGGCTGACGTGCGGAAATGGCTGGACGATGTGCTGAGCGGTCGTATGCGCCAGCGCCTGCTCGTGCTCAAAGGCTCGGCAGGCACAGGCAAGACCACCACTCTCCAGTTACTGGCAAAGGAGCTTCGCCTCGAGATCCTAGAGTGGAGGAATCCTACGGGGTCCGCCGGCACCACTCAGGGCGTCCAGTCCGCCTCGGCTCAGTTTGAAGAATTTATGGGAAGGGGAGGCAAGTTCGGCCAGTTGGACTTGGACGATAACGACAATCCTGCCCCTGGGACAGTCAAGACCCCCGCGGGGACATCACAGGAGTCACAGGTAGATCAGAAACGGGTCATCCTGGTTGAAGAATTCCCCAACACATTCATGCGGTCCGGGAGTGCCCTAACGTCTTTCCGAAGAACAGTGATTCAGTGCCTTGCCAACAGCACGTCGTCGCTGACTGCCTCTGGGCAACACGGGCCCTCCGAGCCAATCATCCCAATCGTGATGATCATCTCTGAGACTCTGCTTACAACCACGTCGGCGTCTGCTGACAGCTTTACCGCGCACCGTTTGCTTGGACCCGAGATCCTCCGTCACCCCGGCACCGGGGTCATCGAGTACAACGATGTCGCGCCGACCCTGCTGGTCAAGGCTTTGGAGCTGGTCGTGAAGAAGGAAGCCCGAATATCTGGGCGACGCAGGACTCCCGGGCCGTTGGTGCTGAAGCGCCTGGCCGAAATTGGGGACGTCAGGAGCGCGATCTCATCGCTTGAGTTCCTCTGCTTGAAAGGCGATGGCGATGCAGACTGGGGCTCAAAGGTTGCATTTACCAAGACCAAAAAGACCAGCAGGGGCCAGGTCATGACGAAAGGGGAGCAGGAGAGCCTGGAATTGATCTCACAGCGAGAGGCGAGCCTGGGGATCTTCCACGCGGTCGGCAAAGTCGTCTACAACAAGAGAGACGAGCAACCATATTCAGCAGGGTCGGAAGAGGCCATGGCGGAACAGATGCCGCCGCATCTAGAACAGTTGTCACGACCGAAAAGATCCCAGGTAGCAGTGGGTGCGCTGATTGACGAGACGGGAACAGACACTTCCACCTTCATCTCGGCATTACATGAGAACTACGCCCTGTCGTGCGAGCGCAGCGGTCCCCCCGACCCGTACTCGTCTATAGACTATGTCAACGATTGCATTGAAAACCTATCTGAGAGCGATCTCCTCAATCCCTCCTGGGACATTTTCTTTGGCGGCCAGGGCTTTTCCAACATGGGGAGAGACCAGGGTAGCCATATCCTCCGGCAGGATGAGATGGCCTTCGAGGTGGCGGTCCGCGGGCTCCTGTTCTCTCTCCCATGCCCGGTCAAACGAAAGAGCGCAACATCTGGCAGGGCCGGTGACGCTTTCAAGATGTACTACCCTACGAGCATAAAGCTGTGGAGAACTAAGGAGGAAGTGGAAGGGCTGGTCGATCTATGGGCTTCCAAGATGCTCAAGGGCGAGGGCGAGGGCGAGAAGCCGGCGTCTGCAACGGTCCAGACTGGGAACCCGGGGGTCAGCAGTGGCGCCTCTGCCTTTCGCAGGACCAAGACCGGCAGCGTGGGTGACTGGGTCGGTAACCGGTCGGAGATGAAGCACGCGAACAGGCCGAAACCTCTGAAGACGGAACGCGAAGAACTGCGAGAGACAACAACACCGTGGCTGCTGTCACTGGGCAACTCGGCGCGTAAAGAGATGGTGCTCGAGAGGCTGCCATACATGGCACATATCATGCACAGCCGGCGCACGTCGTTCTGCTCGATGGATTTGCGCGACCTAGACAAGGTGGTGTCGTTCCATGGGATCGGCCCGCCGGCGGATGCGGAGTCGGACGCCGAGGTAGATGAAGGTGCAGGGCCGGCGGGCGAGGCGTGGGCGACGGACAAGCCTACAGAAGATGCGTCACCAAGAAAGAAGCGGGCGCCTGTGATAAGGTCACGCGGCGACGACGGTGAGGGTTCCATGATCAGCAGCCTGCAGAATAAGCTGGTTCTGAGCGACGATGATATCGAGGACGACTGACAAGAACTCCGAAGAGACACTATGGTCGCCGACACAAATGTGCCTGTAGCTCATTGTTTGCCTTTGAATTGGCGCTTGGGGGGGGGGGCGGTGGCGGAACAGGGATAGTTATTTATTTATTGTTGTCCCTTCGAAGGGGCATTGTACAGTAGGACAAGGCAAGGCAAAGCTACGACCCAGGTCAATTGATCAGACCAGGCGAGTCTAGTGGATACGATGCCACCTATATCTTGTCCTCCGAAGTTGGACTTGAAGCGGCAGACGGTGGGAGCCGGTGGTATAGTGTTGGAACGTGAGTGTTCTCTCTGTCTGAAACGCCAGGACTCGAGTCGGCAAAAGGGTCGGCAGTGCCGTGTCCTTGATGCCGTTTCTGGGGAATGAAACGTGGCTTTCGATCCATTTCCGGGCTTCTGGATGAGCACCTGGGCAGCAATCAGCAGACGAGCGGACGTCTGAGACGGCGGCGTGCAAGGAGGTGAAGATCCGGGTCGGCAGCGGCAGCGGCAGCGGCAGCGGGGAACGGGGCTGGGCTGGGCGGGGCTGGGCGAGCTGGGCCGGCCCCACAGCGGCGAGCCGGTGGATATATCTTGCCAAGGTATGTGTGTGTATCTAATACCACTACCGCCGGTAGTGTACTAGCACAGTACGTATAGTACCACGACTAACATACAACTCACCATTCTTGGCATTGCCATTGCCATTGCCATTGCCATTGCCATTGCTATTTATGCGTGTATGCATGTTTACTTGTGATGATGACGGGCCTGCCATCTATTTTTACCCTCTTTGTCAGCCAGGGAGTGAAACAAGACAGCACGAAACGGCCGTAAACGCAGGCCGGGCTGGATGGTCGTGATCATGTTGAGCCAGATTTTGCTGTGTTTTCGTCAGCGTCCTCCTCGTCGTCGTCCCTCTCCCTCCTGCTCCACCCACCACTGCTGCTGCTGCTGCTCCTGCGAGGCCATACCTGTGTACACGGCATCATGCTGCGTAGAGCCGGGATTCGCAGTGGGCACCTGAGGTCTGAGGTGGGGGCCGCCCGCGGGTGAGCTCCCCAAGCGCCGCGGGCGTTTCGATCCCCGCTGCGAGAGCGAAGAAACGTGGACCAGGTAGGTAGACCGACGGACCACCTGCTGGCCTGTGCGGCAAGCGAGCCGGGGTGGACCAGGATGGCACAGGCCCCCCTCCCCTCTGTTGGCCCCTTCCCTGCTGGAGGTTGGGGGTTGGAGGCTGGTGGGCCTACTGGGCCTGCTGGGCCTGCTGGGCTGGACCGGGCCCGGCAGGGCTGGTCGACCGTTTGTCTAGGCTGGGTTGATTGAAGGTGAGTCCTCCTCCACCTCCTCCTTCCTTCTCCCGCGGCTGCTATTCTGAGAAAAGGCTATCCCGTCGATCGCCCCAACATCCAATCCGAATCCAGGCCAACTAACCCCCCTCCGAACTCCCGACCTCGACCTGCACCCGCCTGTCTTTCGTCTTTTTATCTTTTTCTCCCCCCCTCATTCGCAGCATCCCGTCTAATGCCCGTTCCCCGTCCGTTCCCACTCTTCAACTCGCACTTCTGACTCCCATCCGAGGGCTGGGCCATCGTTCCGTTGCATTCACGTCCCCGTGTCGTGCCTTGTCCGCACACCTCGACCTTGGACACGACAGCCAGATACATCACTCAAGGGTCCAACTCCACCCCTCTGGCGCATGTTTACTGCCACTGCCGCTGCCAGCACCAATATCATCACCAACACCAATACGGACAACGAGGGAGGGGGGAAAAGTTAAGGCCAGGCGCCGTGCAACTGGTCTAGAGCTGCAACTCGGCCACAAACTGCATCTTCAACTCGAACTCGAGCACCCCGCCCCCCCAAGAGGTGGGTGGCCAACCTGACCGTCACAATGAGCCACGACCAGTACGACGACGAAGACTACCAGGATGGCGGTTACCCAAATCCCGAACAGGCCTACGATGAGCCAAACGGCTTTGAAGACTCCTACGACGACCGTAATACCCCCAACGATGCCGAGGACTACGACCCCAATACCTACGGCAGCCGGGACTATGACGACCCTCCACAGGACGCGTATCCGGACGACCCCCCTGCGGATGACTTCGATAGTCCCACCCTCGACCAAGACTTCACCGGCGACCCCAGGCACATCTCCCAGGTCTACCAGGATGAGGCCGGCGACGTCACCGACCACGACCCAATCGCCGAGTACCTCAAGAGCAAAGATCCCGACTGGGACGTCCAGCCGCCCGAGGCCAAGAACCTGCTAGACCTCCCCGAGGACATCCTCCGCCTGGTTATCAAAGAGGCAAGTACACCCTCAAGGTTCCGTGCGCCATCCTCAGTCTGGACCCGCACCGCTCGCCGGCTGCCTCTGCCTGTTGTGTCGCCAAACCCGGGCCCCAGAGTCATGCTAACAGTGGCCAATCGCAGATCACGCATACAAACGACCTTACCTCCCTGGCCCTGACCAACTCGGCCCTCTACAAACTCGCAATCCCTCACATCTACTCGCGATTCGACATCGTCTGGCCCGATGCCCACACCACCGCCACCGAGGCCAAGAGCGTCGATGCCCTGACATACGGCCTGTCGACGCTCTGTCTGGGGAGCTCTTTCGCCCGCACGACCACCCGGTTCCGTAATTACGGGGACCAGACCCCGGCACCCATCAAGTTCGGAGACAACAACTATGCACAGCACACGCGCAAGTTCTCGCTCGGCAACGGGCCCAACGACTGGGTTGCTGAGTACATGATCAACAAGGAGAGCGGCAAGATGCTGGGCACCCTGGTGGCCTTGGCCGTGTCTAAGATGAAGAGTCTCGAGACCTTCATCTGGGACATGCCCACGGGCGTCCTCTCCGACATCTTCATCGCGCTGGGCTCCCTGCCGGACGAGGAAACTCGCGAGTGCATGCTAGAGCGCGTCTGGATCCGGTGGCATGACAACAATGACACCGGCGCCTCCCCGTCTTCCTCATCGAGTCCCGCTCCGGCCGCGCCTCAGGCAGCCGTGGTGCCAGCCGGCAGCACCCTCACGCCCATTGGTATAGCGCTCCCTTCAACTGCCTCGCACCCGGCCCCGAGCCCGCCCATCACCTACTCGGAAAATCAGGTCGAATACCCGACGTTCAGTGTCCTGCCGCCCCTCAAGAGCCTCACGGTTCTGGATGTGGATGAGCTGGCTTACCTCGATGAGATGGCCGTCCTGGTCGAGCGGTCCAAGGATATCCTCCAAGAGCTCAGGCTGGGAGTCTCTGCCAAGGCTGTACACAAGGACTTTGTGCAGACATGGGACAGCCCCGAGCTACAGCAGGTAGACCACGACGCAAGGTGGCCCGGTGAGAGCGCCATTGGCGACCGGAGACTCGGTGGCATCTTGGGGGTGCTTGTGGGGCGTGTATATGACATCCGGAGGAAGTTACCCAAGACCAAGCCAACTCCACCTTTGCCCTTGCCTGAAAGCAGTCCTGGGCAGCAAACCCCGCTGACAGGAGAGTCCGGCGCGCCGTCCCTGTCGGCAGGTGCTCCACCCCCACCATTCTCGGGCGAGCCAAGCCCTGCGGCTGGGACACCGTCCACCGACACGGAGATGAGCTCGAGGCGTTCTTCGGCCCTGAGGACACCAGGCGCTTCAGGAACCGGCACCCCAGCGAGGAAGAGACTGGACGGGAAGCTCAAGCTGACGACCCTGGAGCTGGAGAGGGTGCCACTCTCTATGCAGGTCTGCAGCAAGGCATTCGACTGGACCGTGCTGGCCAGCCTGACGATTCTCGACTGCGCCCAGCATGAGAACCTGTGGAAACTGCTGAAGAAGCAGTTCGAGCCCAGGCCTCTGGAGTCTGGCTTCGGGATCTCCCCGACTTCGAGCAAGCCGGTGCCGAACGGTCCAATGGAGTACCAGCTGGGTCTGAAGAGCATCCACACGGATCAGACATCCCCGTCCCTCATTGCCTTCATCAAGGAGACATTGGCTCCCAACTCCCTGGAGTGTCTGTTCCTGCAAGACCGGAGGCGTGGCACCGCTGCCAGCGCCCCTCCACAGGTCACGATCGATTCGATCTTCAAGGGGGCCATCAAGCGGCACCGGAACAGCCTGAAGAAGCTCCTCCTCGACAGCTCGAACAAGGCCACGTCGTCGGGGGCGAACTCTGCCGAGACCATGAGGTGGCGGTCCTGGTGCCTGACCAGCGACCTGCTGCAGTACGTGACGAGCGGCCGGATGAGGAGGCTGAAGGAGCTATCCGTCTCCATCGACTACAAGGACTGGGTAATTATGTCTTGTTTCTTGCATGGCTAAGAAGGTGCGATTACTAACAGCGGAGTCAGCACACATTCCTGCAACGCCTCCCTCACATGACACAGCTCCGGTCGCTCCACATCCCATACATGGCGGATCACGTCATGGGCAACTTCGAGCCCAAGGAGTTGGTGATGCAGGTGGCGGACATCATCACACTTTGCCCGGAGATCCAGCTCTGCTATGTGGGCATATCGACCAAGTGCTTCGAGATCATGGAGCAGCGTGCGTCTGATGCCGCAGGCTCGGGCCTCTTGGGTGGCAACGGCGGCGCGGCCAACGGCGGGAACGGCCACGGCTCGAATATGGACCAGCCGCCGGCAGAGGTGGACGAGGCCACCGACGAGGACGAGAACGACACAGAAGACAATTCCGATGACCCGGACGACTCGGACGAGGAGGGCACGCCCACGAGCCCGACAGACCCCGACGAGACTCAGTCTGAGGAACACCACAGCGACGAAGACTCGGACGACGATGACTCGTTTGTGGAACCGGCGGCCAAGACGCGTCTGCGCCTGAGGGAGATTCTCTTTTACGACGACAAGGTGGCCATCTTCAAGGCCAGGCACGGGCGGTTATAGACGACTGCATAGCGTGCAGATGAGTCGTCAGCCGGCTGGCTCGAATTGTCCGAGGCCCGGGTCAAGTTGTGCTTCGCGTAGTGTCAGACTGCTGTGGCCAGAGCGCGGTGAAGTCGTCGGGCGTGGCGGGGCGCCTTGTGGGGCAGGATAACAAACAGTGACGTTCGACATGAGGAGGCGTTAGGGTCATTTTGCCTGGAGACGGCCAGGTTGATGTCGGTGGTGAGCAGGCACGGGAGCCACTAGTTGGGTCAAACCCTCGGCTGGCCGTAACGAACCAACAGGATATGCATGTGTAACGGAAAGGTTAGACTAGCGAAGAATTTGCGGGTAATACCCCATGGGCTTTCAAGGGAAGGGCTAATGATGGTGCGGACCGGTTGCCCAGGTCCCCCCAAAGAGAGCACTGGCGGGGGAGGGGAGGGTATGATACACTCACCTGTCGCAGCCAGGATTAATTTGTATACTAGATTGCAGTGGGTGGTGGTTTTGGTGGATTGAGCAGACAAATGTCACGATTCTTTCTTGGGCGAGAGCGGCGACAGGACTACATCTGGCTCTACGATATTGTGTGCTACACGATAAGAAGGGGACGACGGTGAGGTCAGCAGGCCGACCCCTGCCCCCTGCCCCCTGCCGAGGTGGAGCTTACCCCAGCTTCAAACAATCGGTCGGCAACCCCCCACCTCAAACGCGCCTGGTGCGGTGTACCTCGGTACAGGCAACGCGGAGCCGAAGGACTCGATGTGCCTTTGATCGTGGACTCCTGGAACCCTCTCTCTCTCTCCAGCAAGCTCACCCCATCATGAGGTCAGGTCTCAGGTCTTCTCGACTACATGGTCAACATCAGGACGCAGCATAAGCATACATAGCCTGCGACATTGGCCGAACCGCCTGCTATTTCTTCAACACTTTACCCGCCTCTCTCGCTTGGACTTGCTCTCACTCACTCACTCACTCTCGCCCTCACCCCCGACATGGCCGGCCCGGTCCGCCAGCCCATCGACGTCGCCGCCCTCGAGGCCTACATCTCGCGGTCGGTGCCCGACATCTCGCCGCCCCTGGACGTCAAGCAGTTCGGGTACGGCCAGAGCAACCCGACCTACCTGCTCACCTCCAAGCCCACCGGCCAGCGCTTCGTCCTGCGCAAGAAGCCCCCCGGCAAGCTGGTCTCCAAGACCGCCCACAAGGTCGAGCGCGAGTACCGCATCATCCACGCCCTGCGCAACACCGACGTCCCCGCCCCGGCGGCATACGTCCTGTGCGAGGATCCCGCCGTCATCGGCACCCCCTTCTACATCATGGAGTTCCTCGACGGCCGCATCATCGAGGACCCCTCCATCCCCGGCGTCTCCCCACACCACCGCTCCGAGATGTGGTCCGACGCCATCCGCACCCTGGCCAAGCTTCACAGCGTCGACCCCACCCGCGTCGGGCTCGGCGACTTCGGAAGGTCCACCGGCTTCTACACCCGCCAGGTCAAGACCTGGAGAACCATCTGTGAGGCCCAGGCCAGCGTCGCCGACGTCGACACCGGCATAGAGGTCGGCCACCTGCCGCACTTTGCCGACATGACCGCCTTCTTCGAGGACCCGGCCAGCCAGCCCACCGACAGGGGCACTCTGATCCACGGCGACTACAAGATCGACAACCTTGTCTTCCACAAGACCGAGCCGAGGGTCATAGGCATCCTGGAGTCAGTCCTCTCCTCCTCCTTCCTCCTCCCTCCTTCCTCCTTCCTCCCGCCTCCCGCCTCCTGTCTCCCGTCTCCCTTGCCTTGTATGTGAGGGCTTCTTTTTTACTGACAGCACAAACCCACGCTCGCCCACCCTACAGCTGGGAGATGTCTACCATTGGTCACCCCCTCTCTGATCTTGCCAACGCCCTGATGCCCTTCTCATCCGCCCGCACCGTGAATGGGCCACCCGACGCCAGGATCCCGCACGCCCAAGCCGCCTTCCTGCCCGGCACCACCCCGGGCCTCCCGGCCCCGGAGCAGCTCGCCTCCACCTACGCGACCGCCGCCGGGCTCGGCAGCGGCAGGTGGGACGGCATGGGGCAGGAGCTCAAGTGGACCCTGGCCTTTGCCACTTTCCGCCTCAGCGCCATATGCCAGGGCATCGCCGCCCGCGCTGCCGTCAGGCAGGCCAGCAGCGCCAACGCCCAGATGCTCGGCAATGCGAGGGGCCCCGTCGCCGAGCTCGCCTGGACCTTGGTCCAGGAGTCTGACGAGCAACGGGCCACGGCAAAAGGCCCCAGGGCAAAGGGCCCCAGCGCGCGGATCTAGTAGCGAGGGCCTCAAAAGGCCGTGGAAGAATGATGGTATATCCCCGGGCTACCAAATAGTCGATTCATGGAAAACACACGCCTCTTTCCACATGACTCCAAGAGGCTCAGGTTACTTGTTGCAGTGGGAGCCCCCGCCCCCCCGGGCCTGGTGTACCTCCCCGTCCGCGATAGGTGAGAGCTGTTTGTCCTGGCGTGACATTTATTCTACAATGCCTGCGCGCGTGAGTACACACTAGTAAGAGACGACTGTTGTAATTCCCGCTGCCGTTTAGTTGCCGACACCACCCGAGTCACACAGCCCGGCCAGGTCCTACCTACTATAAATTGCATGACAGACTGCCATGTCACACACATTATTCCAGTAACACAGCCACATTCTGGATTTTTCCCCCTACGGAATAACCTCCTTTGTTATAACTCTCTGTGGGGCAACCTCGTATGGGATGACAATCCCTGGGATGCCCTCCTACTGTTGGAGGGTGTTCCATACGAGGTTATTCTGTAGGAGGATGGTCAGTGAGCACTTCCCAGGGTGGATCACTCGTGTACATGGATGCTGTGGCCGCTTAGCGGGTGGTACGTACGGGATGGTAAGGGGTAATGTAAAGATCAGAGACGATGGACGGGCCCGTCCTGCCCTTACGGGTTGCAGTCATCACGGTGCCAGCGTCCCCCGGTGACCGCATGGCCGGCATGGCCCCGGAATATGTGGATACGTGCCAGTACGTGCGTATGGCCGTACTCCCGTATTCCCGCAGATTTCATTCGTCCGCTAGGGCTAGCCCCTGTGGCGATCTCTTCAACGTCCATGCATGAGCGGGTGCTAATCAGGAAAGTGGTCCTGAGCATCCATCTCGTGGCATCCTCCCCAGCCTTGAGATCTTTGTATTGGTTGGACCACCTGCATGCATATGGTGCGTTTATATAAAGTGCGGCCTTATGGCCACCCAAGTCAGGGTCGAGGGCGAAAGCGCAAACGCAGTGCTCAGCATTGATCCCTCTGGTGCGGTAGAACTCTCATCTCGCCAACATGCGCGTCTCATATAATGCTGCCCACGCACTCGCACTGCTGGCCGTGTCCGGCGCCGTAGCACACGGCGGCTCCAAGAGGGTCACCGGCTTGGCCGAGCCCCCTCCACCCGAGCCCGTCGAGGTCGTCGAGCTGCCACAGCCTCCTGCCACGGCCAACACCACCGAGGGTGCCTGCACCTCAGCCATCAGCCCCGGCGGCACCGGATGCATAGCCCGTACCGGCCTCCAGAGCGGTGACTTTACCCCAGACGGCCTCCATGTGGTAGCAACAGCCACCTACGTTGGCGCCCCAGGCGCCCCGGACCCCTCCAGCATCTACTCGGGCGTGCAGTTGATCCTCGTCAAGGCCGACGGCACCACCTTCCCCAACGGCGAGGCCTGGAAGTGCATAACCTGCGGCGTTCCCGAGGCCAACCGGGCCGGCGTGACGGGCGACCTTGCCTCGTACCCGCAGACCTTCCACGACGGGGCGCGGGCACTGTCCGGCATCAACATCATCGACTGTGGCGGCGCCGAGCTCGCAAGCGAGGCCTGCACGCCCGACAGAACGCACGTGTACCCTCTCTTCCTGGACGACGGCTCCGAGGCCGGACTCGCGATCCGCGAACTGCGCCTCCACCCGGATAACCTTCACATCACGTGGAACAGCTTCAGCGTGTCGACCACCGGCCTGCTCGACGAGTTCACCGGCATCTCCCGTCTACAGTTCAACGAGCCAGCGTCGAGGTACGACCTGGTCAGCACGACCATCCTGCGCAGCCCGGACCGCCCCCACCCGCTCTCGGTCGCAGACGACGGCGAGACGCTCATCTTCAACGGTTCCGCCCTCCTCGTGGGCGAGCTGCGCGGCTGGAGCGGCACAGGGAAGGAGGTCACGTACGTGGGATACCCCGTCGAGTCCTGCAACATCGACGTCTTCGCCGCCGACCTCGCCACTGGCGCCGTCCGCCGTCTCACCACCCACCCCGGTTACGTCGATCCCATCAGCGTGTCGCCTGACGACCAGTGGCAGATTGTCCTAGACACACGTGGGACGCGGAGGACCGAGTTCATGGCGGCGCTGCGGACCGTGCCGCCCGTCACGGACCTAATCACGGCCACCGCAAGCTCCTCGGTGCGCAACAACGGCGTGCGGCGCTTCTTCCAGCCCTTCCTGCTCGACCGCGACGGCGACCGCGGCCTGTACTTTGGCCAGCAGCTAAATGCCGCCGGAAATGGCAGCGCCGGCGCCGTCAACGACCCCAACTGGAACGCAGGCGCTGACCCGCGCTGGAGCCGGGACGGTACAAAGGTCGCCTACTACCAGTGGCTGGCCGTCGCCCCGGCATGCGGCGGCGACAACCCACTCCCTTGCGAGCCGTCGCCGTACCCCGACGGCCGCGCGGCACGCATCATGGTCGCCCACCTGACCGGCCGCAAGCCCCTCGCCGTCCCGAAGCCCTCCGAGCTCGAGATCCCGGACGAAATCCCCTGGGGCATCAGGTATTCGCCTGGCTTGCAGATCCCCGACATCCCCACCGTCCCCGCGGGCGCCTACACGCTGTACGGCACGGCGGGTGGCCACGCCAACGTGTCGATCGTCTGGGATCCGGCCACCAACTCCACCATCAAGTCCGTCGCCGCCACGTACCACGACTTCTCCAACGATGGGGACAACGTGCTCACCGGGTTCGAGAACGTCACCTTCACGGCCCTGAACCTCACCAATGGCCACTGGGACTGGTTCTCGAACCTGACATCCACGGGCCCTGTCACCAGTGGGACCAAGGTCACAAGCAACGATGGCTTCCACTTTGAGGTGGACGCGCTGTATAACTTCTTCACCGCCAACGGGACTCTCGTTACCAAGGTTGACGGCTTCGCTGCCTGGGTGCAGCCTCCTTGCAATAACTGCTAGCTGTTGATCCATGTGAGAGGGTAGGCTGTTGCCACCTAATAGTGAACACTGTAAATAATGATGCCTAGACAAAACTCTTGCTATGGTCTGCAAGCAGTATAATGAACGATGAGATGCTGTTTTCGCGCCGCGCAGATTCCCATCGTCAGCTTGCGCGTATCAAAACTACAAGCGGTGCAACGTCCTTGACTTATATGTACCATGAAACCTGAGCGGCTGGGCCATTGCTTGCAGCCAATCCTGCCAACCTGGATGGGCATGCTCATGGGCAAACTCTTTGATAGTCATGCGCGGTCCCCATTCAGGACAGGACAGGAATACTGGGTTGCGCTGCCGCATCAACGGCTCATCGTCCAAGCCGTCAAACCAGCACGCAATAGGCGCCAAGCACAACAAGAAGAGAAAGAAAGGGGGATCCAGGGGGCGGGCACCACCAGCCTAGCTGCTAATTGACCTCTGACGACCTTGATTACAGGAGAGCGAACCGGGCCCGATATTTTCTTGTAGATATGATCGCATGCACTTTCCATCACCGCAGCGCTGCCTTTGTAGCCAGTGTACATCAGTTGGCTTTGTTACATCCTAGATCAGCTTGTGGCATCCAAGACCGACAGACCACCTACTGAAGCTTCTTCAATCCGTTGTGCGCGTGTGCCGAGTCCATCCCGATCGATTCCGTCATTTGCCAATGCCACGTCCAACGCACATTCTCAAATTCCCACCCGTCATTGTCTAGGCCTGGGCGATGACAGGTCGATTATAACCGGGACCCCGATCACCTCGCCTAATTCGTCGGGCCTGCGCTGTGCGAAGGTACAGATCAACTTCTGGCTCGCGGGCAAGTCGTCCTCCCATCGGGCATCGCCCCAATAGTACCTCGATTCGGTGGGGATGTACAGCTCGCCATCAGCACCACGGACACCGCCCTGTTCCTCTAGCTCCATCAATGCTTTGGCGCCTTGATAACTCGCTATCGTGTCCCAGCCGTTCTCGCGCCACCATATTCGCTCGAGAACGCTCAACGCCTTCCGTCGGATAGGGCCGAGTCGACACCGAGTGACAACGAACCCTAGCACCGACACAACGCCGAAGCTCTCAAATGTATAACCTGTGTGCGGCGCTGGTGAGTAGTGCCCCGGTGTGCGCCGGTCCTCCGTGTCGTCCTCGCCCTCGCCGAGGCCAAGTCCTAGAATCTCCGCGCAGCTTTGGACAATGCTCTCGAACCTGGCAATGTGGTAGTCGAAACCCATCCGAGTACGGTCCAAGCCTTCCGAGGCCCAGATAAAGATCGTGTCGTATTGCAGCCGGATGAGTTTCAGGCCGCGTAAGTAGACCGCGTCTAGACCTGGCGCAGGGTGTAATCCGCAAATAAACCGTTGCCACCGAAGGAGGCGCCGTAGAAGGTCAGCCTGCTCCGCGCATGCTTTCTCGTACACCCCAGGGTCTCTGCTGTGTTTTGTGTAATCGGTATGCCGCAGCCACACGAGACAGCGGGAGGTGAAGGAAGTCCAGATGGCGAGAATGCTGTCTACTGAAGATGCCGTGACAGGCCGATCGCCCCAATCCGGCGGAGGGCTGGAGTCAACGAACATGTTGCTTGGCATAGTGAATACGTTGCCCTTCTGAGATTGATATAGTGGGTTGTGGCCGCAGAGCACTACGGAATTGACAGTCAGCTTCCGAGGCCAAGCCGAGGCGTGGGTGCCCAAGAGAACACATTCTGCACGCAGACTGCCTCACGTCCTGCGGTCATCCCAAGAATTGAGACCGACAGCGCAATCCATGGGAATAGCGTTTGAATGGGTCGGACTATGTCTCCCCCCCCCCCCCCGGCTGCATGATGGAGTTCTCCTTACTATAGACTTGAAGCATGAGACAGGCCAGTCTCTCCATTTCTTGGTTTACGACTGGAGCCTTGGAACCTCGGCGGATCTCGTCCTGCAGGACCTTGAGGCCAGACAGCAGTGCCTCGGCGGCCTGGTTGTTGCTCTGGAGCATGGTGAATGCTACTAGCAGAGGTGTGACAATGAAGGCGGTTCGGGAGGGGAGGTTTTCGATGCCATTGGCCATCATCTCACGAAACAGAGCCAGGGCTTTTGTGTGATGGCAAATTGCAGCCCTACCGTGGGTCGGAGCCACCAAGGGGTACGAGGCGGCACCCAAGGCAAGCATGGCGTGGCGAATGCAAGGATCCGTGAGAGTCTCGCAGAGAACGGTCTGGGACCAGAAGGAGGAAGGGAGATAGCCGGACAGCTCCGTCACGGCGTGGGAGCGGAAGAAGTCGAAGTAGAGGACATCTGAGCCATGGAGGCAGATGGACGGCAGAGTCCTCCCGACCGTGATTGCGAGCCCACCTGGCTGGGCGGGAGTCTGGCGGGGGAGAAGCCTGCGTACCACTGGCTCTGGCTTCCGTGGCCTCTGCTCGCCGAGAAGGGCGCTGTAGCCTCTGCACATCTGCCCAGCCTTTGCACAGCGTAGACAGGTTGGTTTGACCTCATCGCACTTGACGCGGCGCTCCTTGCACGTGATGCAACCAGTGCGCACCTTCGATGTGCAGGCTCGCTTCCGCGTCCCTCTAGACTGCAGTGGCGGCGTCGGAGCCTCTGACACGTTGCCACCCATCTGAACCTAGAGGCCACAGCACAAGCTGACGGCGATTGTAGTTATGTGTAGGCTGGACAAAGTCAACCGCCGCGCAGTCTGAAGCCTGGCAGGAAACGTACACGGAGGACGAGAAGCGCCCACAAGGCCTGAGGGAAGGCGCCAGTGCATTGCTGGCTGTCCGCAGAAGACTGCCTGGGTCATAATACCCTATGGACAGGTAAGCAGGCAGGGTCGACGTAGCATGGCATCAGCCAGCTCGCAAGAGTCGACCTATCAGGTGTGGGAGCGCTTCTCAATCCGGTACCCTTCCGACAAGGGGTGCGGGAGTAACAAGCCCAGCAAGGGACAAACCTGCGACAGCTATGCGCGACGAGATGGCCATTTGGGTCCAATGGCTCAATGGGTGCATCCCGCAGGCTGCAGCCATGCAACCCGCCATTCATTCAGTCGGGTCTCAGTGGCATGGATCGATAAAGAGAAGAGGGGGATGAAGCCGTTGCGAAGGCGGTGAGCCCAGAATGCAGGGGCCTTGGAGACATTGAGAGCTGCCCTCCCCCCTCCCCCCTCCCCCCGCCGGGCCCCCCACGTCACAGGGGTCCACTAAAAACATTCTGCCGTCCGCCATCGTCTCATTCTCCCAAAACTTGTCGGCTGCATCAGCCCATCCCAACTACAGCCCTTTTGCCCCGTATTGACTTTTGTTTTCTCGTCGCCGTCTGTGCTGCCGTCTTTCTCTCTGCTCTGTCAGTCGTGCCAGTCTCTTGCTCAATCATGAAGCGCAAGGCCGCATCACAGCCTGGCCCCAAGAGGGCATCCTCCAAACGCCCCAAGACTTGTAAGTCAAACCGTTGCAGCTCTCCTGCCCACCTCTGGGTCGTGCAAACGGCTGACCTTGGCCATCCCACAACTCAAGCCCTCCCAGAATCTGAAGCCAAGGCTCGGTTCCGGGGAGGCCTCTTCGACCAAAGAGTCCTGGACTCCTACACCAAGGGCTACGCTGAATCGTCGCCCTACAAACACAGCGTCATCAACGGCCTGGTCGACGATTCCTTGCTTCGCAGTGTCCGCCAAGAGATCCGTGAGAACGTCAGTTTCACCCCCAAGGAGACCGACATCTACAAGATCCACCAGTCCGGCGACCTTGCCAACCTCGATGGCCTGGACGACGAAGCCCTTTCAAAGCTGCCCAGCCTCCTCTCCCTGCGCGATGCCATATACTCCGAGGCATTCCGCAACTATGTCACCCACATCACTGGCTGCGGACCCCTCAGTGGTCGCAAGACCGACATGGCCATCAACGTCTACACCCCTGGCTGCTATCTGCTCTGTCACGACGACGTCATCGGCAGCCGCAAGGTCAGCTATATCCTGTATCTCACCGACCCAGACAAGCCATGGCAGCCCGAATGGGGTGGCGCGCTCCGTCTGTTCCCCGTCTTCGATCGCAAGGGCAAGGGCGGCGCCGTCGCCAAGACACCCGGGCCCGACGTCGTCAAGGTCATCCCCCCGGCCTGGAATCAGCTGAGCTTCTTCGCCGTCCAGCCTGGTGAGAGCTTTCACGACGTCGAGGAGGTCTACCACGCCGACTCCAAGGACCACTTGGAAAGCCAGGGCGGGCGTGTGCGCATGGCCATCAGCGGATGGTTCCACATCCCCCAGGTCGGCGAGGAGGGCTACGTCGAGGGCGCTGAGGAGGCACAGGTCAAGAACAGCGGCCTGATGCAGCTGCAGGGCGACCCTGACCAGCACGACGAGCCGCAACCCAAGTCTGTCCCTGCCGGGCAGGCCAGGACCTTCGACGACTTTGAAGAGTCTGATATCGAGTTCTTGCTCCAGTACCTCCACCCCACCTATCTAACACCAGACACCCTGGAGCAGATGCAGGAGCACTTTGACGAGAACTCGAGCATCACTCTGCCCAACATACTGGGTAAGAAGTTTGCGGCCAGACTGAAAGACTATGTCCTCAAGAAGGAGGCCGAGGAACTGCCCGAGGCAAGCGACGCAACCGAAGGGCAGACAGCTTGGAGGGTCGCCAAACCACCCCACAAGCACCGCTTCCTGTATATACAGCCGGGACAGGGCGACAAAGATAAAGACTCTCCGATCAGGGAGTTGCTTGATGAGCTCCTCCCCAGCCCTCAGTTCAGGGCCTGGTTGTCCATGGCCACCAATTGCACTATTGAGAGTTCCGATCTTCTTGCCCGCCGCTTCCGCCGTGGCCTGGACTACACGCTCGCCACTGGCCATGTGGGAAAGCCCCGCCTAGAGCTCAATCTGGGCTTCACCCCGACCTCCGGCTGGGGCGATGATGATGATGAGGATAGGCAGCCCGAGGTCGAGGACCAAGACAAGGGCAAGAAGACAAATGGGAGCAAGTCAACCCCCAGATCAAAGGGCAAGGGCAATTCCAGGGAAGTGGCGGTCGCTGAGGAGCCTGAAGAGCAAGAGCCTGAGGAGGTGGGCGGCCACGAGGTCTACATGGCGGGCGATGACTGCGACGAAGAGGACGCTGCAATCTACAAGTCTTCTGCCGACGATGACAACATCTTGTTTTTCCAGGCGGCGGCTTGGAATAAGTTGACAATCGTGCTGCGTGACAGCGGAACGCTACGGTTTGTCAAGTACGTCAGCAGGAAGGCCAAGGGAGATAGGTGGGACGTCAGCGCTACTTTCGACATTGAAGAGCAGGATGACGATGACGATGATGAGGGCGGAGAAGAAAATGACGGGGACCGACCTGCAAATGGAGTCTCACTTGAGGACGAGTCAGAAGAGGAATTCCAGGGCTTCTCGGATCACAACGATGATTCCGAATCCGAGTGATGTGGGGGGGAGGAAGTCGTTCGTTGGTCATGGCTCCAAGATGGAGAAGCGTTGGGCACGGCAAAGTAACAATCACGAGGAAAGGAACGAGATGTCTTTGTCCATATCATCCTCTAGGCGACCCAGAATGACCTGCTCACTCCCGTCCTTGTCAACTCGCGGGAGTTAACCAACCACTGCTGTTTTATGCGGAACAGAACTTGGAGTAAGTGTGATTGAAAAGGGCGGGTCAGGCTGATTCCCGTCCTGACAGGTGATAGTTCTGTTTATTTGCAACCTTGACTGTCCACACATCGGGGTACGAACAAACAGATAAAGCTGAGGAAGACGTGAGTTACGCTCTGCTGACAGCTAGTAAAAATTTCCAAATCTGCCCTGCTATCCTGTAGATGCCATTGCCTACCCCAATGTGAGAAGTACCTAGCCGAAATGGGGGGCTGGGGGCGCAAAGTCTAAGCAGCCGCAGTTGTGGTCATGCCCATTATCTTAAGTGCCGTCTCTGTTGCTGTGTGAAGACACCCAGACAATCAACCCCGCCAGCAAAAGCTTCCTGGCACCTGGTCTTGTTGCTTTGCCCTGCCTGGTGAGGCTGCTGTAGGTAGGGCATACTTGGACTGCTCCGGCCTTGAGGGAGTGGTCATATCACCTAGACTATCACCATAACACAGCCACATGCTCAACAAGTTCGCCACATTTTAATGGGGCTCCCCTGGCTTGCAACTCTACCCAGTCATCCTATGGAAGGTTATCCCATACGAAGGTTGGGGGGCATCCCACAGGAGGTTGGCATTGAGCACTGCGCAGGCGTTCCACTACATTAAAGAGATGCTGTGGCCACGTCGTGGAGACCCAAGCAAAGTGATCAATCACGGTAGCGATAGCATCAAACCCACCGCCCAAGATCAACCGCAATGTATGCAATACAATTGAAATCTTCAATTTGACACGTCGAGTCTGTGATGGTGAGACATGTGGTTGAAAGCGAAGGATGTGGGCTGTGCAGGGATTTTACTTTCAAGGGATGTTCTGTACGCTTCAAAATCCGGTCCCTTGCTCTCGGAGCCCACTCCAATAATTCACATCGAAGATCCACCTCACAAATGCCCTGGTTAGCAGCAACACGCCAAGCCTTCACGGTCATTACATGGGAACAAAGATACGAGAATTAAGGAGGGCTGAGGTATGCAATCTATTCAGTCACTCTACGCATAGGCCTGGCCGTGTGAAGGGAAAGGTCACGCGGTCCTTTTGCTCAATAACTGATGCTTAGAGGGCTGAATGCCTCGTTGCCATCATTCGCGTCTGACTCCTCCATTACGACACCACTGTTGTTATCCGTACCCAGCCGTAGCCTTGTCTTGGCCTCAGCAAGTTGCTCCTTGATGGTCGCTAACATGTTAGCTTGCTTGTCCAGTCTGGCGGCGCAGTCTGGACAGACCTCAGGCACCCTGATGCTCTGCACCGGGTGGAAATCGACCCTCCCGCAGCCGGAGCTGGTCTCCTCGTTCTCGTAGGCCAGTTGGAGATGGCATTTTCGCACCAATCCGGCAATTTTTGAGTGGTTGTCGGCAAAGATGACTCGCTTGTACCAACACGTTGCTGAGCAAGCGGCACAGAGAGTCTGGGGTTGAGTTATATCGGCAACAACGATAGGTCAACTCGGCGGCCGATAAGGGGAAACGAGGAGACTGTGGTGATTGTGAAAACCATGCGACTGATGTGTTGGGGCGCGAGATTTCGAGGCAGATATCTGTCTTTCACGGAGAGTCTGGGTGGCTATAGTAGGATGAAAGCGAGTCGTAGGTGTGACCGAGAACAGAGCATTGTATATGTCTGGGCCAACAGGTACGTGCTGGGCATCCTTTGCCATCCTCTCTTGGGCTGAGTCTATTTGTTGCTCTTGCACAATGCTATCAGGTCTTTGTTGATCGAACGTGGGCCGCCCGTTTCTGTAGGAAGCTGCTGTGCATTACTTCGGCAAAGTCGCGAGCCCAGCAGATGAGCTCATCCCTGTACTGGGAGACATGAGGGACATTGTAATTAAGCCTTGTCTGCAACATGTGCAGGAGGTCGCTCCCTTTGACTGCCGTCCTGTTGGAACTCGCGGTCTTTGTGGTGGGCCTTTGTCCTGGCTCGGCCTTTGGAGAAATCACAACGCCACCAAACTCCAGGAGGCACTCGAGATCGGTTGTTGAGTCACCAAAGTAGACAATCTCGACCGAGAGCTTCGGCTTGGCCTTCTGTTGTTGCCGTTGGAGGCATCGTAACGCTGATAGCTTGTCCGAACCGACAGCCAGGACGCTGGGCCATTCAACCGAAGCGGTGTCAGCAGACACGGCTGGAGTAGCGTTGATAGAGCCGTCGGCTGGGTTGATCTCGTTGGCAATAACCGGCGAGATTTCTTCACTGCTCAACACGCCCCTTACGTACGCGGCGGACCAATTCACCGAGAGGACCTGTGTGCTAGCCCTGTCCTCAATGACCTGAGTCCGGGGTTTAGTAGTCGGTTTACCAGGGCACACGAGTGGGCCAGAGAGTCGGCTGGGGAGGCTCTCACCGAAGGGCTCCGTATGAGATCAATGAGATCGGAGAATCCGTTGCGCAATCTCACAACCTGCTTCTCCCTGTGCTCTTGGCCGCAACGGAAGAGGTGCTCTAGTGGAACGCCACGAAATAATCCCGCATCTTGTACTCGCGACAGTGAAGCCCGTTCAATCTGCCGGCGCTGGTTATTTGAGAAATGGGCTCTCGCCACATCCAAAGACGTCGAATGGCCATGCTGGACACTGGGCTCGAGATTTCTGTCATACGCATCAAGATCTGCCATGTATGACTTGACGACATGATGCCAGGCATCAGTCAGGGACTGACAAGCCTCTGGCGAGGATACAGTTTTGTGGTGACTCAGGGCGGCGTCAACGACAGACGCAATACTGTCGGCCTCTGTGATTGTGCCGTCGAAATCGAAAACCAACTCCAAGGCCATGTTGGAGCTGTCCTGGGGCGAAGCTGGCACAGACATGGGGCAGGACTGGTGGCTGGGTATGTGGGTGAAGGACCGTATCAAGTGACGGATCGGTCGGTTGATCGGTCTGGCGGTGGGCGTGCCAGGTTTGACCGAACTGCGAGGAGCTCGGGTGTCACCTGCTGCTCCTAACTATGGTGACCCCGTAGGTTCGAGGCAGAGCCCAAGTCACGACGAAGAAGCGACCTGGGGATGGGATGAAGACGGGCGTCGAGTGACGAGGTGAATTGTGAGCTTTGCTCAAAAGTAGAGCAGTCGTCCAAGGCGGCGACAGCCCCCCCCCCAAGCCTTGCTCCCCTCCGACCCAAGCCCCTCTGGTCTGACAGCTCTCACGTCCAATTCTCCAATCCGTCTTTCTAGGGACGGCTTGCACACCGGCTAAATCGAACCAATTCACCATCCAGAGAAAACGTAAAAGAACAGGCAATGTGTCGGATCGCGATGTACAAGTCGCCCAGGTGCAAGTGCAAATGGCTTCAAATCATTGAGCCGTGCGCTCCCAACGCCGGGTTTAGCCAATGCCCTTGTTTTGGCATTGGGAACGCCATGTACCCGCCCGACGAATACGAAAGCGACCAGTGCCCTCTGCACGTTTATTTTGGGTGCTATGACCGAAACCACACCCGCATGGTCATCAGGGAGAGATGCGGCATCAGGTTTGGGAGCGGTCCCAGCAGGCACGATCCTGGGTTCGAGGTGGGATGTGTCGTGATGTGACGAGGCGGGAGGAAATGGCACAGTCAGAACGGCCCTCGTGAGCCATGTAAGCGACCGGGGCTCCTAGGATCCGAGGAATCCCGTCTGACCAACAATGTCCAAGATTCATGGGGCTTAACCGATCTATGCGCTCCCGTACGTCTACGCTTTGGGCCTCGCTCTCAAATCTACAACTGGCTGAGGGGCGACGTCCTTCACATCTCATTCAGAGCCTCCCAGCCTTGGACTGGACTGATTTTCGCAGCACCGAGATGACTTCGGAGGGGTCCTTGGCTCCGAAGACAGCGCTTCCCGCCACGATGACATTTGCGCCGGCGTCGGCAGCCTGGTCAATGGTGTCCGGTCCCAGTCCCCCGTCCACCTCGATGTTTAGGTTAGGGTACTTCTTCCTGAGCTCCTGGACCTTCGGCAGCTCGCTGGCCATGAACTTTTGGCCACCGAATCCAGGCTCGACCGTCATGATCAGCACCATCTGCAACCACATCAGCCTTGATGACAGCCCTTTTCTTTTCTTTTTTTTTCTTTTTCCACCTGGTCGCCAGGCTGTTGGGAACTCGGGTGTGAGCACTCACGTCTGGCCTCTCCTTCTCGTCTGGGTTTTCCAGGATATCCCACAGCACGTCAACGCCCGTCTTTGGCTTGATTGCGATGCCAGCCAGCAGGCCGCAGTCGTGGATGTAGCGGATCAGCTCCTTGGGGTTTGTCTTCAGCTCGCTCTCTGCCGAGGGGGTCTCTGCGGCGGTGGAAAAGGCGGCCTCGTAGTGAAAGCAGTACAAATCACAGCCGGCATTCTTGAACTCGTTGACCCATCGCTTCGGCTCTGCAATCATCATGTGACAGTCGAAGGTGCCGCGGCCATGGGCGGTGGTGGGCTTGTCGACGTGGGGGCGGATCTTGGCGACGACAGGGGCGCCAAAGGTTATGTTTGGGACAAAATGTCCGTCCCTGGGGCGAGTGCGATCAGCGGCGGGCGTAGGAGAGCGGCGGAGGTGAGCACGACCTTCGCACCAAGAGGTGAGGGCTCGTGGGAGAGGGGGAGAGCTCACATGATGTCGACATGAAGCCAATCTGCGCCCTGCTCCATCGTCCTTGCACAATCCGCCCCGAGCTGTGCAAAGTCTGCGGACAGGATAGAGGGGGCGATGATGGCGTTGGGGGCCATTGTGATGGACAGCATGCGACTGAGTTGGCGAGCGGCTCTGGGTGACGTGCTACGTTACGATGCGGGTGTGTGTATGTGTTGTGTGCGTTGTTGCAAACACGGACGACCAGACAAGGTTTAAGATGCGTGGTGTGGAAGCCCTCTCAACGGGCACCACGGCACGACAGCCAGTGGCGGGGGCGGGGGCATCTTCCTTGCACAGCTCCTCGGTGCTGTGACGTCGGTGGGCCCCCTTCCTGGAGCTTCGCACGTTACACAGTAATAACGCGACCATGGATATGTCGAGTTCAACATGCTACAAATACATACAATACTACCAGGCTGTAGAACCTGATGAGGGGCAAAAGGGGGGGCCGGATTCCACTTGAGTAACATCATCCGACAATCCGGGGAAAGCTCCAAATTGTTGGGGCAGTTTCGTTCGCCACTCACCCCCGGGGCAACATCGTACAGTTTACCCCCCTTGCCTGCTCCCATCGCAATCACATCACGGGGGGACAACCCGACCCGGGCCCATCATCGTGACCATCCACAAGCTTGGACTCACGCAGCACACAGCACGCAGCACACACATCTCGCAGGGCGATGCTTTCGTACATCTACGGCCGTCTGGTCGGCGCGCCCGCGCACCAGGCCATCCCCGTCGAGCCCGTCGAGGTGCACCGCATCGAGGCGGCCCCCGACAAGCGGCCCCGGACGCTCAAGCACCTACTCCGCGCAAACCACACCAACCATGCCATCCTCTACCACACGCTGCAGTTCCACAACCACCTGCCACACGTCCTCGGCTCCGCCTATCTCCTCGGCGCCTCCCCCGACCAGCTGCACACAATCTACGACTACGAGTCCAAGGAGCTCGAGCCCTGGTCTGACAGCCCGGCCGAGATAGTCCAGGATGACTGGCGCGACTTCCTCGGCGACAGGCACTACCAGAGGGCCTACGTCGACTTCTTCGAGGACCAGCTGGTGGGCAGGCGCCTGGGCTCCCAGTCGTGGGACTGGACAAGGGTCGTCAACGACTACGTCTGGGGGGACGCCGCCGACGGCCCGCCCCTGGGCAACAACCTGATCGCCGGCCTCGGCCACCCCCTGATCCACCTGGGCTACGCCTACGAGCTGGACAACAAGGAGCTCGCCATAGAGGCCCTGGCCATGGCCGCCACCCAGTATGACTTCATGCACAAGTACCTCGACGACCCGAAATACACCCGGCCGCCGTCCAGGCCGGGCCTCACCTCGACCTCGCCCCTCGAGATCCTCGGCAACGTCAGGGCCGACAAGAGGTTCCAAGGTCTGTTCGACAAGGGCCAGGGCTTCGACAACATCGAGCTCCTCTTCGACAAGCACGAGGACCTGGTGCTCGACTATTGGAACGCTTGGGACCTGGGCAGCCACCCGGCCAAGCGCTTCGAGGAGAGCCAGGAGGCGGCCACGGCCCTGCTGGTGGCGACCGTGCCGCCCGGGGCGCATTCATACAACTTCCTGGTGGTGCACCTGCTCACCACCAGCCACGCGGTGCGCATCCTGCTGCCGATGATCCCGGCCAAGTTCCACATCCCACTGGTGCGGCAGTGGTGGCTGTTCACCGTGTCGACTTACATCGCGGAGCTCAGGCCCAAGATCGACCCAGACTACGTGCCCTGGCCCGAGGGGTCCTCCAACAAGGGGTGGGCATACGTTGAGGACAAGGCGGTGAATGGCCAGTATGCCACGGATGCGCACTTCGTCAAGGCGGTAAGGGCAATGCGCGAGGCGGCAAGGACCTGGGGAGATGTTCACGAGCGATACCTGGCCTCGGCTGTGCGATTTGTGGATGACTTCCGGGGCTGGACCTTCTCATGAAGGCTGTAGGCTTTCGTGTCAGATTGGCGTTGACCCTGACCAAGGATTTGGATTGCATTACATCGCAGCGCATCGCATCGCATCGCAACTCAACTCAGAATGCAAATTGAAAGCGCAGGCAACAAGCTGACCATGCCTGAGTGAAGGCTCTTTTCCTTTTTGGGCTCGGGAATGATGGCACTCGTCCGGGCACCCGCCCGACAGTTACCCGGATCCCGGGCATCGGGCCCCCCCTCCGACCTCCACGAGGTTGCTGCATTGTGCTTCAACAGTCGGCACGATCCATACTTCTACAGCGTGTGCACGTAAGCCCTAGGCTTTGGCTGGCTGAACATATCAAGGATGAACCCGCAGTACGGACGAGGACGGGATGAACCCGCGCAGAATGACGGTAATAAGGGGGGGGTGTGGTTCTGGCCCCAAGGCGTCGGGGGATCGACGCGCAAGCGGTATCCCTGGGCCCCTAAGATCTGGCCCCATATCAGGGGAGCAGCCTTGGCACAACATGTAATTTACAGCGCCTCCACCTGAGACCAGACGCCCATGGGAACTGCACTTGCCGTACTGAACTTGTCAATCTACAGCGAGTCTGGCTGGTTCATGGTCTACTAAGATGTTCTGCCATGTATTTTTTACGACAGGCGACCTGGCTGCCTGACATGACATGCGCGCCCAGCAAGCAGCAGGGGCTGAGCTCTGTGCAAGCACGCCAGTAGGTAGTCTAGAGACCACAGTATCCCCCTCCCAAGAGTTTTGCTGTCGCTGGGCGTCGCTTCCAACAATCTCCCTACCGCCGCCGCCGCCGCCGCCAAGGTACGGGCAGGGTCACCATGCATTGGGATGGGACGCAAGTGCAATGCGCCACCCTCGCCGCCAACTCAGCCTTATTTCCCCCATTTCCCGGGCCCAGCTGAGCTGACTGTGTCGCCCATCAGCCGTCGCCGTTGCCGTCGCCATCACCACCACCACCGCAGGCCCCTGGACATGGCCGGAAGTCTGCCTCGTCCTGTCTCCTTGTCCAACAGACCAAGAAACGACCTGGATAGCCCCATCGACCGGCCCGTCCTGCACTGCGAGACTGCGTGCCTACAGGGTCTCCATCCCGGCAGTCAGCTTGACCACTCGAAGCTGCCCGCGCTGTTGTATTGAAGGATCCACGGTGGGGAGGTGATCATCAGTCGGTCCCATCATCTTGGTTCCTTAATAAATCGTCGAGCTCCTTGTCGTCGGCTTCGTTCCTCGCTCTGCTTGCGCGGTCAAAGTCTCGCCACTTTAAATCCCCCGCGGATCCGATCGACAACGAGAGCGACAGCGACCTCGACCGTGGCCTCGCACGAGACGCCAGCCAGGCAAAGACAGCCTCGTCTCTCCGCCCAGTCCTGGCCATAGCACCCATTCTGCGCACGGGACAGTTATAACATACTTTACCACACTATACTTACTACACTGCCACTGTACCGCCCAACACTGCACCACATCGGGCCTTGGACAGGTCGGCGCGTCGACACCCGCCAAGATGGGTCTGAGAGACATCCTAAAGAAGAAGGACAAGATCGAGGACAGTAGCGACGACAGCAAGAGGGAAGATGCCGTCAACAATCTACAGGCCCCAGAGTTCACCTTCATCCGTTCCGATACACACTCGCACGAGGTGATACATCCGCCGAGCGATCCAAATAGTCAAAATGCCAGCCACGAGAACGTGAACTTCCTCAGCGCAAGTGATGCTCAGTATGCCGGGGGCGCGGGAGGAGCGTCGCGGCCACGTCGCATCTCGGACGCCTTCAAGCCTCGCTCCAGAGGCTCGTCGGCCTCCGGCAGGCCAAGCAGCATGCCAGCGCCCGACAAGGGCGGCCCCAGCCGTCGCATCTCGCAGCGCCTACACCTGAAGCGCTCCCCTGCTAGCTCCGAGAATGTGCCCGAAAACCTGCCCGAGATCGTCGTCGCTGGAGGAGAAGAGGACGCCGAGAAGCAATGGGAGAAGCGTGCGACGATCCTCGCCAAAACAGCCAACGAGAACGAGCTGCAACGGGGCCGTCCCGCCAGCCCCACCACGGACCCCTACGTCGCTGCTGGGATCCAGGGCGGGCTGGGGAGCATGCGGATCAGCAACGAGCAGAGACAAAGCAATGCTGTGGCGAGTTCGCCAGCCATCGACGCCGACATCCAGGAGGCCATACGCCTGCACGAGGAAGGAGAGCTGAAGGAGAGCACCAGGCTGTTTGGCATCTTGGCTGATCCGAACGGGGCAAACAACCCGCTGAGCCAGGTGCTCTATGGTCTCGCGTTGAGGTGAGTAGTCTGTCGTATCGCGTGGCTGCGTTTCCGGCGGCCACGGCTGCCATGCCGCAGCCGCACCACGATGCACACGTCACCCATGGACTTTGCCCCTCACCTTCTGCCGGCCACTTGCCGAAGCCACACTGACTCTTCCAGGCACGGATGGGGCTGCGAGCCGATTCCCGAAAAGGCAGTCTTCTACCTTTCTGCTGCCGCCAAGAACGCCGCCGATGTCGAGAGCCTGGCTCTGCAGGCCGGCCTCAAGAAAGGCGGTGCGGCCAAGGGAGAACTGGTCCTGGCCATCTTTGAGCTGGCCAATTGTTTCCGTCAGGGCTGGGGCATCGACAAGGACCCGATTGCTGCTAAGCAGGTATGTGATTTCCATGTTCGGCCAGCACTGACAAGATGCCATGCTTGGGTTCGCGCCCCTTGGGCCGGAAACAGAGAGGCATGGTGCACGACGCGACAGCGGGTGTGGTCGTGGCATTGGGCATGCAAGCATGCGGGCGTTTAAGACTTAGCTGTGGCTGATTTATATCTTTGGCAGTACTATGAAACAGCTGCAAACCTCGGAGACACGGGTGAGTCGAATCCTATCAAAGCCCAATTCGCTGGCTTGCCCGATGATGCCCTACATGGACAGGAAGCTGATCCGTCGCCCTCGAACAGATGCCATGAACGAGGTCGCATGGTGCTATTTAGAAGGGTTTGGTTGCAAGAAGGACAAGGCAAGTCTTCTACAGCCGTCCGCTGCCAGTCGGTTCTCAAATTAAACCCCTTGAACCCTGCCAACAACCGAAATGGCCCGGAGCCTTGAGCCTCATGGCTGCGGCTGACGCAACTCATGTGTCCTGCTGCACGCCATGCCGGATCAGAATCCAACTCGTTGGATCCTCTCGGGCATCAACGAGGCGGCCGCTCTTGGGAGCAGGTCTGGCCCTTGTCGCAAGGCTCACTCAGTCCCCGCACGCAGCTGCTGAATCGTCAGACGCACGCAAAGTTAAATGAGGCTGACAATGACAACCCTATAGTATTCGGCCGCCAAGTACTACCGTTTGGCCGAGAAGAACGGTAACAAAACGCTGGGAAATTCTTGGTAAGTCGTCGCTTCCTTTCTCTTCCGACCGCCCTCTGCTTCGTGCCCTATTCCACAGAGTGAACAAAGACACCCAATCTGCGGCTTGGCCTAGACCAGTCGACTCCCCGGGCTTCAGACCGACTGGCCAATTAAACCCTCGATACGCCGCAAGTGTCTTGACTGGCCCACAGCCGGGAGCTCAAGCCTTCTCGATCTTCTGATCTCCAACCTGGTCCTACTGCACTACTGGCCATCGTGCTACAGAGGGCCCTATGCACGACAAGGGCGTCGAATCTGGCTTGTGCCGCCCCGGTCCAGCCGGCTGTCTGCTTCTCGTTCCCCGCGACGATGTTAGCTGCTGGCCTTCTGGCGCACTTGCGTGTAGACCAATTTGAAGATGGCACAGCAAATACCACTCCTAACGCCACCCTCATTGCATCGGCCTTGGAAACTCACTGCTTATCTGGGAGAGCGGTCCCATGCTAACAGTGTCGTGTAGGATCTGGAAAGACAAGTACAACCCTGAAAACAGGAAAAATGGCAAGAAATAGAAGTCGAGCCGTGGCTCTGCCACGCTGCCGTACTTGACGAAGCGGGTCGGAATCTCCAAGGATCTGCCTCTGTGTCACGGCTCCCCTATGGCACGATAGACCAAGGGGGGGCGGACATGAGGAGGGACAGACAGAGGGTCCGAGGCTGGGCCGTGTCTGGGACAAACGCCCGGATGAAGCCGAGCTGGCATTCGACAACGTTGGTGTTCCTCCGGCATCAAGATTGCGACCGCGTTAGCCCATGGCACTCCTTCCATCCATTCGTGTCATCATGATGCAGTAACACGATAGGGGCCCAATGGCATCACGGTCACCAGTTTCGCGGGTCCAACGGGAGTTGGAAAGGGGGGGGAGTTAATGCTTGGGGTTGAAATGCAAGTGTGCCTTGGGGACAGGCGACGTAACCAAGCTACTGCACCGTGGCCCGCGGGGAAGCGGGTGCGCCTTGCTGGTTCTCGAGCTTGGAGCTCGGGGCTGGTGCTGCCCTCTCATCACAAACGACTGAGAGGGCGTGCCCGGAAGCGACCAGCATCAGTGGGGCTGACTTTCGAGATTGACTACAATTCAGGTATATATTTGCCAGCCTCTGGCAATTTGGGGCTTAGCGGAAGAGCTCATGTTGCTCTTCGGAGAGACCCCCTGTTTACTCCTCCGTTCGCTGTTACTTGATTGAACCTGGTGATCTCCCGGTGGGCTGCGGGAGTCATAACAACCACCAAACAGCCTTGCGTGTGTCGTCGGCCCGTATTGCTCGCGCCATCCTGCCTGCATGGTCAGCGGCGAAGCAGGCAGGTGAACAGCCCAATCTGACGAGGCATTGATCTGCGTCCAACCATGGTCAGTGTGCCGTGCCCGGGAGGGCAGTTCTGCCATGTTTCAACCATACTGCTAGCGGCCACCATTACTGTTGTCGTTGTCGTTGCTGCTGCTGCTGCATCACCATCCGGCTCGCGCCTAAATATGACGGGCGCCGTGATGCGCTTTCGGGCCAACACACTGCTTAGTCGCAGCCCGCGCGGGTCAGCTGACGGGTGGATGGGCCTCTGAGCCCAGATGCTTGATTCGAAATTAGAAAGAAGGATTACAGGAGGTTGGTTTTTCGGGGACACTGCGATGGCCCTGCTACAAGCCGCAACTATCTGCTGCTGTTGCTGATTCCATGCTGTCCACTGGGAAACAAGGCAGCGAGTGCTCGGTGATCCAATACTTTCATTGTGCGCTTTTGCTGACTTAAAAGTGGCACTACAACGCTACGGTTACGATGTGCCATTCCGAGAAGCCTCGTGCATCTCGACGGGGGATAGGCGAGGTCATCTGCGTGCATGGGACTCTGGGCAGTTTAAATAGTGAGCATGTCGGCTTGCCTGGCAGGTTGGCTGCTGGTCCCCTGAGCGGGTCACTCAACGGCCCAAGGTGAGGCCGGATCGAGATCTGAGCTGGGGGCCATAATCCCGAAAAGGTCGAGGCCCTTTGTGTGACTTTTGACATCTGTCTCGTCCTCAAGCCGGGCCTCGAGTGTTTAATCCTGGCCGCGGCCTCGCAGCATCTCCTGACCGACCCGTCGTTCGCCGTCTGCAAATCACTGCAAAGCAGGACACTCATCTGACAGATGGCTGATGCCCAATGCCAACTCGATCGATCTTGCTCCCGCTCGGAGCCTAGGAACAGGAGTGGCCGGGGTGTTGGTGGTTGGCACCTCTTCTTTTTTAGGCACAACAGGCAAGAGAGACCAGTCCAGGTGTGTGTCACCGAGGTCATCCGTACCGCACCACCTAGCCGAACGTATGACAGGACCGCGCCGCCCTCCCGCTTTTTGCACGGCGGGTCGGCCGGTTGAGACAAGGCCAATGGGAGCTCCAGCTCCCGCACCCCGCGTCACCAGTATTCCAGTGCACCATTACACCGTACTCGCAGTAGCGCGAGGTCAGCACAAGGAGGCCCAACCCATGATCTAGCTCTGGCCCATGGTGTTCCGAGGTACAGCCAACGGAGGGGGCCGCCAATGAAATGAGGACCAAGTTGGGCGCGCAGTAATGGCTTTTGAGCGAGCCATGACCCTGCTGAGCAGTACATGATTGCCGGTGACGAGTATACATTTCACATCAAACGTTGGGGGAGATGGACGAATATGTCAACACACGTCTGGGGAATGGGGAGGAGGGCTCCATGTGTCATATTTAGCTCGAGAACTCTAGCTTTCATCATCATCACGACATGCGTTCGTCCCAGAGCGCATCTCCGATTCCAAAAATCCCAGCACAACAGTCTATAGTCGTGCTGAGTGCAGCTGATCCTCGAAACGCCTCAATGCCGCCCTAGCCATCTCACCATTGTCCACCAACCTGTTCCACCGTCAACCTTCGTCCGCCATCCTCCCCTGCACAAAGCTGCCCACTCATCCAATCGCTCCAGGGGAAACAAGTTAGGAAAGTGGTCGACAAATGAGATGCTTTGATCGTAGAGAGTGACTGTGTGCGTTGTCGTGAGACGCTTGCTTTGTTTTTGTATGTGTCGAGGACAACTCGCCGGGACCACGTCATGCCCTTGTTTGGTGTCGGGAAGTATCGAGGTACAAAGGACCAGTCTTCCTTCCTGTACGGGTTGCCTGCCGTGTTCCCTTCTCTCCCTCCATCCGGGAGCATTCAAGTCATGACCTGCTCAAATCTGGGGTCTTCGCCGTGAAGATTCGGATTCCGTCTCCTCGAGGCTCTCTGTACTGTCGTTGCCGCGGTCCTAAACAGACAATTGGCCGTCCCATGTCCCAAACCAGCCCATGCAACTGTTGAAATGTTCGGCGCGCTGCCATAACCAAGATAAGAAGCCCCAAGACCCACCGCCCAATGATTCCCGTTCCCAATATGTGAGACAAGACAAATACAACTAAGAATAAAACCAAGCAAACATGTGTGTTGGGGGAAGTGTGTGCAGTGAAATTCCAAACGCTCGCTCGCCTGCTGAAAATTCAATCGCTTAAATCAAGAAACAAGTCAAGGGAAACAAGTCAAGGCAAACTGAAGCAAGACAAAATCAAAACCAAAAAAGTGAAAAGAAAGAAAAGTATGAAAAAGGAAATGATAAAAAAAAAGCGAGGAAAAGAAATCGCTATCAAGTAACAAGGACTTCAGTGCAAAGCCGAGAATAGACAGTGGCAATCTTTGTGTGTGCGTGAGCACAAGAGTATGTAGTCGCTGCGCGGGAGCGCGTCGAAGAAGTGTATATGTGCGGCGATAGCTTCAATACAGACTTGCAATGCTGGCTGGCTGGCTCGAGATGAAACAAGCATATGTAGCGGAGATGGTTCTGGTCTATGATCGTGATATTTCGTTGGTGCTTCGACGCACGGGCGAATCGTTGGCGTGAATTCGTCGTTATTTCATCAATCATGCTGTGGCAGTCTTGCCGTGGCTGTTGTTGTCCGAACCGCTGCACTCGGCCACCATTTTCGCAAATGATCGTACCACGTCACCGGGGATCTGATCCCACAAAAGAGACCTCGTGTATACCTCAGCCTTGCTCTCAGTCCTCATAGAGGCGAGAGCCTGTGCTAGGTTCTTCCTGCCCTGGCTGGTAGACTTCTCTGCGGGGGCATTCTGGAGGAAGTCATGCGAGTTCACACCTTCATACTGGGCCGGAGTCAGACCAAAGAGCTGCTCGTTTTGCTGCTCCTGGGTCGGCTGGGTGAGGCTGTCCGACAAGTCCCCAAGCATCGAGGGAGCCACGCCGTCAAGGCCACTGCCCAGGACAGGCATCGACGCCGTAGGTACCGAAGCCCACGATGTGCCCGTTGGTTGAGGAGCCATGGACTCCATGCCGCCGGAAGCAGATTGCGCCACACCCGCGTCCTTGAGCACGTTTTCAAGGATAGAGGCTGAGGCGGCGCGGACATCCTCGGAGACGCGAGGAACGTTGGACTGGCGGTTGGAGAGGACGAATGCGCCGACGAGGAAAAGCATGAAGAGCAGGCCGCCTTGGGTCGCAGGCTTCTCAACATCGCCCGAGACATTGGCCTCTGACTTCTTGGTGGACACAATCTGCATCTCTTGCTTGACCTCGGGCTGCTCCATGGGGAACTCTGCGCCGAACAAGCCCATGCCGTCCCAAGGGCCATCCATTGTCATCCCCTCCATGTCGCCGAAGGCTGCACCGGTGAAGGCCTGATTGGCCATACCATTTGCCTGGGACATGGCTGCACCCTCCAGGGCCTGAACATGGTTGCTGAGGACGCTGACCTTCTTGCGCAGCTCACCAGTCTCAATGGTGTGCGTGCGGACCATCTCCTCCTTCTCGAATTTGAGCTGTTCGATAAGCTGGACGTCTTGCTGCTTCTCGCGCATCATCTGTTCCATCTGGAGACGCATCTGCTCCATGTCTGCCTCCAAGTCGCCAATGATGGAGGTGAACTGCTTCTTCTCATCTTCGAGCCGTTCGGTATGCATCTTCTTCCTCTGTCTCGAGTCGAGTCTGCGGAGGGCGTTAGTGTACCATACTATCAACGGGGACGGGAGTTGTGCACAACTCACGCTGCCTGCCGGTTGCGCAGTAGCCTCTTCTGCTGCTTCAGCTCCTTGATCTCAGTCTCATCGGTCGACTGGGCTATCAAGGTGTCGATGTTATTGAGCGTGCGCTCGGCTGGGATGTCGAAACGCGCATTCTTCTTGCGGATGCCATCGCCTCTCCTCAGCTCGTTGTGCGACCTGATAGTGGGGCTGTCGTTCTTGGGGTCCTTGAGACCAGTCATCCAGCCATCCTTTGAGGCGGACTGCTGCATGGGATGGCCATTGACGGGTGGGAACATCGGGACCTGGTTCGCCGGGTTGCTAAAGGGGGTCTGGCCCTGTATCTGTGGGCGTTGGAAGGGGATCCCGGCAGTGTTGTTGTGACTGCTGTTGTTGTTGCTGTCGTACTCGGCCGGAAGGCCGTCAAACTGCGCCATAGGGGTGCAGGAACCGGAGTTGCTCATGGACCAGGGGTTGGTAGGTTGAGCAACGAAGGGCTGAGGTTGAGGCTGCTGGTACTGATGTTGGTCCATGCGATAGAATGGGTTGTTGCTGTTAAGGTGCTGAGGCTGTGCTTGAGGCTGGGGCTGATGCTGAGACTGTTGTTGTTCCATCTGGTTGTCCATGAAGGGGTTGTTGGACATCTGGGATGGGTTTGACTCCATGTCAACAGCGGTCCATGGCTCATTCTTGGGCGAGAAAAGCGAAGTCGACACAGCAAAAGACTCTCTCCTGCTGTCGGCCATGTTGGGTGACATCTCGAGGCCCGAGTCCATGGCGTTCTGGTCGAGAATGCTGTCGTCTAATATACAGTCCTCGTCATCAAAGTATTTTTGTTGTGCGTGTGCGGTGTCTACCGTCAGCCCAGAGTGCCGGTAGTAATTTTGCATCTGCAATGTCGAGACCATGGTGGTCTCTCAAGACTCTCTATTGGGCCTGAACAGGGCTGCCAGTTTTGACCTATGGGGACGATGTCTTGGTCGTACCGGAGACAAAGACTCTCTGTCTGTGGTGATGATATGCGAGGGTTAGTCTTGTGAGGGCTGGTTGGATGAGACGAGGTGATGAGAGGGGGGGGTGTGAGTTATGTATACACAGTGACGTTGATGAAGTTCTCATGGATGGTTATATTTTTGGAAGAGCCTGGGGCTCGCGCTGTGGGTGGAATCAGAGTGTGGGCTTTCTGGGTTCCTTTCCCGGGCGGCAAGCCTGGGTGTAGTGCAGAGAGTGTGTGGGGATTTTTCGATTTCGAAATTTCCCGGGAGAGAGCCAGACCTTCTGGGGATGGTTGTGTGACGGGGGCCCGTTGAAATGCTCGCCAAGTAGCTGCTAGGACTTCTCAAGATTTTCTCGGACACACAACAGACGTGCAGAGAAATGTGGAACAGAAAGAAGAGAATATGCGAGGGAGGGGGGTATGGTGTCCAAGAATCTGGGGAAAAGAACAGGTGAGGGGGGGAGGGGAGGGGGTAAGCAGGAGGGACAGAAACGTCAAGCAGGGTGAGTGGTTGATGCCCCGGGGGGGGGACCCGGGTGGTCGGCCAGGACCACTATCGGGACCACTCAACAGGGCCCGTACTCAGCGCCGAGGCAATACTCAATATCCAGACAACAGGCCCAGGATGCTGACACACAGTAGACCGCCCAGGTCCGCAACAAGAACGAGGGCAAGGAGCAGTTGTGGCGAGTGACATGAGCAGGAATCACCAGGAATAGACTGGAAATGGGCGCGGCGGACGCGTGTGTTATTGGTGGGCATGGGAGCGAAGATGGGAGACGGCAGGAAAAAGTGCAGCACTGACCACGATAGTTCTGCAATATTCAGCCAGGGAGAGCGAGGTCCGGAGACTGGCGACCGGGAACTGATGCTGTTCGTGCGGCGACGGTGAGCTGGGCCGGGCAGGAGGCAGTCTGATGTCAAGTAAAGCCACGGACGAGGCGAGGCGAGGCGTGGGGTGGCGGGCAGGAGGCAACGCGACGATGATATGTGATGTGATGTGACTTGATGTGGTTTGAAGTAGGTGATGGATGGTCTCGACTATCTCAGACAGAGCGTCGAAGAGGACGAGGACAGAGAGGGTAATGAAGGGCGCGGCGGTTGTGTTGCTGAGACTGTTGACGGAACTGCCGACCTTGGAGCACGAGCAGGCGTTGATGATGTTTTGAATGGTGGCAGTCGGGGTTGGGAGAGGACGGTGGAGGGGCAGCTTGGATTTGTACCCCCTCGAAGACGCAAGCTGGGCGTTGGTTTGATGAAGAGGGAAGAGAGCTTGGAGGTGGGCACGAGTGTGTGACCAGGGTCGGCCGTTGGGTATGGATACCACAAGATGGCGCACAGGGCAGGCAGGGCAGACAAGAAGACGGGAGGAGAGGAAGACAGAGAGAGAGAGAGAGAGAGAGAGAGAGAGGGAGGGCGTGGGAGGTACGTACCGAGGGCAGGTACGGTGCAGTGATGTGTACTACGGTACATGCTACCTTGGGTAGTGTAGTAGTCTGCCATCCAAGGTGGGGTACGGAATGATGCTCCCTCGCAGAGGTCCAGTGGGTGATTGAGCCGGAGCGGCGGACAGGGTGCCCGCCGTCCCAGGGCTTCCCAGCGATGCCGTCCCGATTGGGACTCCGTTTCCACCGTCGAGGGCAATGCGCAAATCCCAAATCCCCAATAGCCCACATGCGAATACTGTGTGTGTGTCCGAGTGGGTTCGCCCGATGCTTTGCAAATCCCATCATGCACTCACTCACTCACTCACTCACTCAATCACTCATTCATTCACCACCAACTCGGGCACCGAGTGCGTGCCCTGCCTGCCCGCCTGCCTGCCGTACCGGGCCTGTCGCAGTTCGCAGTACGCATCCCACTTGAGATGGATCATGTACGGAGATACAAGCGCCACGAGGTTTGACAACAAAGTCAAGTCAAGTAAAGTCAAGTCAACTCTGCTCAGCTCGACTTGACCAAGCCCAGGCCAGCGTTACTGCGTTACTTCATCACCATGGGCCTTGGCTAGATAGCTCCGGCATCATGGGGGAGTAGAGCACTCCTCCATGAAACATGGGTCCGCCAAAAGAGAAAAAAGCATGTCGGCACCGTCATCAGCCACAGGCAGGACTGCGGACAAGCCTTCCCGCAAACAGTTGCTGGATGGCTGTGGCTCCAAGATCAAAGTTTCAACGGACCACGCTAGCAACCACCTTGGCAGGCTGGCAGCTGGCAGCCTACACAGTAGTCAGTAGCATTTATTCATTCATGGTCTGGACTGCGTGCAAACACTGGTCGGCCCATTGTGGGGTAGGCGACTACACAGTAATAGCAGCACCGGCTCACTCAAAACGGCGGTGGGAGGCTGGGCTGTGACTGACAGTAGCAGGGCAGATGTGCCATGCCATGTTGCCATGGTGTGAAAAGAGAGTGCGTGCATGGTGGCTGATTGTCGCTGTCCCAGCCGATCGCCGGTGCTGATCTCTTCCAGGCTGCTGGCTGGCCAGACTATGGGAGCTAGGAAACCTTATCAGATGTGGTCACAGGTTTCATCGAGCAGTGACAGGACGAGACAGGACAGGGCGGGAGACGCCACGGCTGATCTGATGGCGCTGGCCTTCTGATTTGGCGTCCCTGGTTTGTATAGTATGGCCGTGGGGCTGTTGCCCGTCCAGCAGGGAAAGAGAGGCGGAAGGGGGGGGGGAAGAGGAAAGAAAAGGTAAAGGTAACAGGGCCTGCTGCCCCCCCCCTTCTTCCGATCCGAACCGATTCGGGCGATCCGGCGACGTTCACTGACGGAAAATCCAAACCTGGGGAACAGGTGCCGGTACCCACTTGCCCACCTGGGTAATCTCAGCTGGCCCTTGGACTACGGGACTACCTTCTAGAAGATCATGCACGGGTTCTTTTCGGCCAGCCATGGCTCCAGGAACACCAAGTGCGGCAGGCGGCAAGTCGCACCGGGGCCTGTTACTGTTAGGCGCCGCCCAGGGACGCGCAAGCTGACAAAGATGCTGGGAGGCCAGGCCTTGGACGCCGGCGGTGCCCAACACGAGCGCGAGCAGCTCCTGCGTGGAGGGCCCCGTGAATGACTGGCTCAGAGCATGCTGCCGGTGCTCCTGAGTGTGCAGCCCTGCAGCGGGTTGGGTATCAACGGCCGTTGCCGCGGGACGGTGGACGTTTGTGCCCAAGGCCGGCCTACCAGACTGCCAGACTGCCTCCCTACCAACCAGAGCACCAGACCACCGTAGCAAGCTGTTATCCACAAAGGTCCAAGGATCCCATCCCGTCACACCCATCCCACCTGGGAGGATTCCGATTGCCCGTTGCCGTGTAGTGACTGCTCGGGTGCTGACCCTCAAGGCAGCTGACCGTCCGGCGAGTCACTCGTGAAGCACCCGGTATAGATATGCTGTACCCCCATCCTCCCCAGAACTGCATGTGCGCCCAAGCTGCGAGCAACTCGACATGCACGGCTGGGGCCGGGGCCTGACTCGAAGCCAGTGCCCATAGCACCGAAAAGTGACATGCCCGGTGCCATGCAGTCAAGCACGAAAAATGCTCGGTTCGAGTCATGCCACCCTGAGGATCATGATAGGCGAACGATGGGCATGTGCATCCCGCGCCAACCTTCCGCCCACTTCCCCACCCGTCCGTCGCGTTGACGGCAAGGGTTAGGGTATGGCATGGAAACAGCCGCATGTAGGTACTGCACGCCTGCATGTACAGATGTATGTATGCGTGTGGCCTAGTCGATGTGGCCAACTACCCAAGTACAACAGAGCCGGCGTGCTTTGTTGAATCAAACTTTTCTCCTCCGAGGCCCCTTCACCAGACTCCACTACGTACAGATCGCGTTACCTCTGTCCGCTGGCAACGCGTCGATGGTGCGATCCGCCTGTTTTTGTTGGGCTAGCATCGCCTTCCCTGTGCCCGTTTGCATGCAGCATGGCTTGTCCTGACTCCGTAGTTGCTTGGGTTTCTGGGGGGGGTCTTTTTTCTTTTTTTTTTGACAATCCCCTTTGGTCGCGATAACCGACGGCTTGGACCCTCCGACCCTCTTCCTGCTGCCTCCCGAATGCTGCATACGACTGCTGCATACGACTGCTGCGCACTTACCACGCTACCTTGGAATCTACGCGCACGATACGCACGATACGCACGCTACGCAGCAGGACCGTCCGCAGGCCCTGGGCTGATGATGGGCAAGAAAAAAAAGTCGGTGGCTGGGCGCGCATGCAAGGCCCGCTGGGATTTCCACGACCACAGGGGAGGCCGCAGGGGACGGCGCGTCGTGTTTGGCTGATCGAGCGAATCTTAAACATCCCAGCGACACTGCGGCCGCATGATATGCGGCCCGTCGTGGAGTCCCAAAACCCATCCCGCTACGGCCGTCCACCACACACAACCGACAGAAACCTCCCACCATGGCCCGTCGTAAAGTCGGTGTGTCGTCTGCCCACGAGTAGCCTGCCAATCACCGCTCGATCCTGCCCTTTCCAAAACCTCCCCCGGGCGATCCAGGGCCCCGGCGGATCCAGTCCGGTCAGGACTGCCGACCATGTCGACGCGTGCTGCACAGTACTCGCGACTGATTCCCGAGCCCCATCGTCAGATCCTCACCCTTGCAGCTGGCAGCTGGCAACTGGCAGCCCGTCGTCCACTGGCCGGCTATGTCGCGGCTGGCTGGCTGAACGAACATCAAGCCAGCAAGGCCGTCGAGCCAGTCGCTCGCTCGCTTTCAATCACCCTGGTCTACTGTGTACCCCGTCTCCCGCGGGCCATCACAGCCTTGCGCCACTCGTGACCTCCCTTGGGCCCCGGCCTGATCATCCTCTGCCGCTCGACCTCGCGTGTCCGTCTATGGCAGCAGGGACGGCGCCAGATACCATCATGTTCGCCAGAATCATCCCACCATCCTCATACTCGGCTGCCCGCCGTTTCGGAGACGGCATTCAGTGGACAGGCAGTAGGCGGCATCTTCGGCCTTGACCCACACGGCGGTCAAAGAATTAACGTAGCGCAGCGCCGGAGTTGACTGCACAGTCTCGCGGGCAAGGGCCACTGGCTCCAAGCGCGCTCTCCGGACATCCAGTGGCCAGCATCTGGGTGTGGGACGTTGACGACCCGAGTGGGAAGCTTTTTGGCGGCTCTGCTGACTGGAACCTTGCCAAACTCGGCTGGCTCTTCATCTTCCACCCAAGTTTGGTCTCCATGGCCGACTGTGTCTCGTTCGTTCCTGTACCTGCGTGGGTTCCAGACCCGGAGAGGAGTCGCCCTTGCGTCTCCATCGGGACAGCAGATGATAACACTGTTGCCAGGCATCAGCTCATCCTTTGCATGGGCAGAATATCATCTTGCCGCGCCTGCCGCTCCAAGGGCCTTGTCTTGTGTACGGCAGAGGCCTCCAGCGCGAGCCGAATGCCGTTGATGATTGCGTGCCATGTGTCTGCCCAATGCCAACTCTGAGCCTGTCAAGGCGACGATCCAGCTCGGGTCCAGTGCCTTGTCACATCTCCAACGGCCAAGGAACGTTCTTCGCAGCGAGTTGATGAAACAAGCCGTCAGATCCGCTGCAGTCCTGGAAATGTGGGCCTTGACGGTAGCTCCTGCCCCTGCTGCTTCGGTAGCGGCACTCTCATCGGCGAACAAGCTTGGGTCTTGGTTGCAGTATCAGACTCCCACTGCCATCGGGATGGTGTTCAAGCGTCACTCCAGCTCTCGGCCTGTCGTGTGGTACAAACTTTGCCCGGGTGTCCGCTACGTGGCCACAGCATCCCGTATAGTGGACCACCTGGACATTCCTCACTGCCAAACCTCTTGGGGGGAAACCTCCTGTGGAACAGCCTCCCATAGGATGACCGGGCAGACGGTATCAAAGCCACGGGGGACTTCGCAATAATATTTTCGCATTTTTGAGTATGTGAGGTTAGTATTGGTCGTGGTACTAGGCCGGCGACGTCCCATCTCATGTACTGACGTCGGAACAAGCTGTGGCCAATGTCACAAGGAACCCTTGCAAACTCTACCCACTACTCCCAGACGTCAGGCTCGTCAACAATTTCCCGGGGTCCTGGTGAATGTCTGTGCTCTTCCAGAACTTGCCTATGCACACGCAAGTACGCTTTGGCTTTGTATACTGCCCTCCTTGTGTCTAACAGACAAGTCGCCAGCATCGTCAGATTTGAGCGGAGGAGACCTGCATCGAGCGTTCCAAACGCTGGTCCACGGTTCCGACAGACAGCGCTATACCGTTGGCGCCCTTCTGACCGTCTCTACGACCAGGGCTCTGCCTGCGGTCACAGTGAAGCCTTCCCTGCCCGGGCAGTGGCAGCCAACTTGTTCACGGGCACATCTCCCTCCCTGCGACCAAGAGCGGATTTTATTTCTGCACGACGTCATCATGGTCTTTACGGCGAGGGCATCGTTGACATTCCTGAGAACTAGCACGAAAGCTTATTCTCGAGCAGGTCTTGGCGGAGTCGAAAACAGCGATTGCTTCTCACCACCAATCGCTTTCCCTGGCATGCCTAGGTAATGTAAACAGATGCATGAATCTCTTCGAGAACAAGGTTTAATGATCCAACACCCGGAGCCCAGAGGTCAACAGCCGAGACACCGGGAAAATCGGGACGTCCCACTTGGGCGGTGAGGACGCTGGGTTCAACCCAGCGCCATTTCTAACCTTACCCTGGGCGAGTGCCTCCTGTGATTGCCGGAATTCCTTGGGCACGCCACGCTGATACGCGCGCAATGACGGGAATTTTGCGGCGGGGCACTCGAATCTCGATGGCTTTTGATGAGCTTTCTCAAGTCGACCAACACACAGGGCAGCGGGTTTGGTCGCGTCGTCCTCGGGTCTTTGTCAGGAACATTTTTTCGTCGGCAGGGTGGAGGGCAGGCCATGTGTTGCGTGGGCCTTGCGGCGCGGCAGAGCTCGCATTGGCCGAACAGACGCCAGGTGCTTCGAAGGTTCAAGACATTGCCGCGCCTCGTACATCTTGCCAATTGCGTGCGGCTGCTGTGCTGGCTCTCGATTGAGAGGTGGGCACAAGCCGGTCGACGACGGTGCATTTTTTTTGGCACCTGTCAGGTCAAGTGACTCGCCACGTCGAGATCAGCTCACAACCCTTCGAGTCAACGCGGTGGGCAGATTGCACGCCTCAGAGCACAACACGAGAGGGTGCGCTCAACTGTTGGTCAATGACGACTATGCGAATGCAGTTCATTAGGCATCGGGCCATCTAAAGCCTTGGTGATCTTTCGACTGCGTATCTCACAGGCGTTTTGGGGCTATTTGGGCACATCTGGGAAATGGTTCACAGCTCAGTCTGCTTCGAATATCTGCGAGCCCAACAGGCTCCGGCCGAGACCATTCTCATACATACACATCAATCTGCCGAACTATCGTTCGTCCACTTATTTGACCGTTTGCACAGGACTCAATCGGCCCGTTGTGGGGGAGTCATCCCTGTGAGAGGTTCTCTTCCCAGCTAGAATGGGTTCGTAGGTTCCATGGGGCCATCGTATTTATAACGCAGAGCTTTCGTGTCGTTCGCTTTGTATTCTTGCTCCGCCATTCCGGCAAAGGTTCCTTCTTCTTTGCTCTGACCCAGACTGGAGACTTCCTTGGGTCTATGTCTAGACGTGTGTTCCGATAAAAAGACTTCGGACTCGGTGTTCTGTTGCACAACAGATGGCATCGGAAATACTCGCATTGCTCGGAGGGCAGGTTGAATCACAAAAACCGAAGCAGACCCGGGAATGTAGTACTCGGGGTGGCTGAGCGAACTGCATTTGCAATGACAACATGAGAGGAAGCAAAGGCGTAGGCCAAGCAGCTGCGGCTATAGTTGCGGTGCTTTGGATGCTACATACGAGAATGACTGTCTCCATGTAGAGGAGCCTCTCATACACGCCCTCTCCCTGTGTACAACCAACACGTCTTAGACGGCTTGTGTCCATAGATCCGCTCTTTCTGCCGACAGAGAGGCGCATCTGCAAGATGTGATGGATTCGATGTAGTTTAGGATTTCGATATGTCACCATGATTCAAGAAACTTCTTTTACTTTCATGGCATACCATTTACATTATTCTTCTTCTTATTGGGCCGATGTCTCTTCTCTTTCTAGGGTCAACAACTATCGGCCTGTATTGCCTCTTTTTTTATCCCCCCCCCCTGGGCTCCTTGATGGGGCCTCGATCTAGTCTATCAATGCCAATGGACCGGTCAGTGAGTGCGGATGGACGTGCACGAGACCGTCAGCCTTCTCGCCAGATGCCAGATAGATCAACTCAAGGAAATGAAGTCCTTTTCAAAGTCCGCCGCGTCTTCTTCACCGACGAACTCCTCAACCTCGTCAGAGTCGACATCGTCACTGCTGACCGAGTTGTGGTTGTCGTCGTCGCTCGACAAGTCATCCTGATCATCTTCGCTGCCGTTCTGTTCGAGAGCGGCATTTGCCTTTCGGAGGACGCTTGCCCTCTCTCTATGGGGAAGCTTACAACCCTTTGTCTTACAGACACCTGTGTTGCTGAAGTCAGGGCATTCGAAGACATGGCGATCGGGACAGCTGATGCCCTTGTCGCAGTAGCCGTACACGCCGAACGACTGGCACACCGGGGCACCTAGAGGCAAAATACGGTGAGTATACGGACATTCACTGGCCCTGCAGTTTCCCTTGGCATAATGCACACAGTGTGGCGTGCGCTCCGGAACCAGGTCGTGGGATAGGTCACACTGGTCGCCGGCGGGACAAGTCCCCTTCTGAAGAAACTCCTTGCATGCAGCAACTCGGGATGGGTCGTGTATGTAGCGGCACATGGGGCCCTTTGGACAGGAACCTGCGCACAGTTTGCCGTCGTCAGTAACGTCTGTCCGTAGACTGCGATGTAGGCGCCCAGCTCTCGGAGCAGAAGAGCGATGGGAAGGAACAGAGGGGTACCAGTATTGGAAAAGTTTCTGCAAACGACGTTGATCTTTTTGATTGCGGCGGATTGTCTGGATGATTGTCGGTCAGCGAACGCACCCAGTCTGGAAGGGCGACATACCGATGGGCCTTGACGATCGCCTGACGGTACATGTTGCCGTTCTTGGACCGATGAAACTTGACTCCTCCGACGAGGGCCATCTTGGGCGTGGCCTTGGGGCCATTGGGATCCCCTGACGCCGGTGAGCAAGGATCCGCACGCCAGGGAGAGTAGGATGGGACGCACCGGGAAGCTTGACCAGCTTGCTGCCGCTGTTTGCGACTCTGAAGCGGACACCCTCTACCGAGATTTCGTAGGCGGGGGCTGACGTGGGGTCAGCAGAGGCAGTGGAGGGTTGTGCCGTGTGCCTGAGGTGATTCATCAGTTGGACCCGCTCGCGATGCTCCTTTTCCTGCTGCTTCTGCAGCCTTGTCTGCTGCATGGCCTTGGTTCGCGCCTCGGACTGCTCTTGAAAGACACTGGAGTTGATTAGTTGGAGGTGACGGTCATTTCTCGTGACCCATGAAGAGGAGGTTTCGTCGGACACAGGACCTGCGGCATGGTTCGAGTTGTTCGCGGCATTGGCGTTGTTGAGGACAAGGGACCTGTGTCGATGGACGGGCTTTGCAACACGGTACCCAGCACGCCCGGGCGCGGTATAGTGGTGGCGACCGCGGTGGTAGCCGCCACGGCCAGAGGCTGGAGATTCCCCGGCTGGTTAAAAAGTCATTCATCAGGCGAGGATCCTGTTTTGCGGCGCAACATACATCGGAGAGGGGCGGGGGTGGCGGTCGTTGCCACGAGGCCGGCCTGTTGGTTCTTTGCGCGGTTGATCTGGCCTGTGTCTCCTCGTCAGAGATATCCGAAGCTTGAAAGAGAGCAGAGTGGTCGCTCAGTTGCGCATCGCAGCGCGTCGGCTGGGGAAGGACTTGCCTGCCAGGAGGCTGATCTGCTCCATCAACTTCTGGTCCTCGTCAGACATGGTGAATGGGGCCTCAGATGGAGTAGGTCGATGGGTATTATCTGGAGGTGAAGTGTCAAAGTCTTGTGGCGAGGAAGCGGGTTTCAATGTGCGGCCTGCGGTTGTAAGAGCGCACGTTAAGCTGTTGGCGACAACGAGGTGTTAATGTTGATGGAAGGCTCAGGAAAGTAGGATTACTAACCCTGCGGCAGAGAGTAGTCTGTCTACCTACCCAGGTACCTGGGTACCTAGGTACTTGGCTAGTGCATGTGTACGTATGGCATGGCGCGCACATTCAAGTTCAGTCAAGATAAGATAAGATCCCCAGCATTACATCATTAGGAAATCGCGGCAGGCGGAAGTAGCTGCCTAGGTATGCCTATAACATTGCAGTAACTCGGTACCTATATCGACGGGTGATCCCTTAGACCAACGGGCAGAAAAGAAGCATTGGAGCCCCGCCCCAGGGCCGTGGCAGGATAGAAAGCTGTTGGGATCACGACATCAACAGTTAGTACTGACTGCAGTCCAGTTGGTTGAAAACGGATTGGGCAACAGCTGAAAGCGGAAAACCCTGGCACTCCTATATGGTGGCATTGCGTGCAGAGGGGCCATAGGGTACATGCGCTGCCTGTTCTTACATAAGCCGACTTGGCTCAGGGCCCCCAAAGCATCGCGCCCGCGCATGGTTCGACATCTCCAAGACACAGACAACTCGATGTCGCCCATCACCATCTCAGCTCGCAGGTGACCCGGGTCATAGCACAATCAAACCCCTAGACGCCTCTCACCTCTCAGGATGGCGGATGCAACCGTTAAACCAGACCCGGCTGTCAAGCCCGACCCGGACGGCCTCCAGGGCGGATCCCCGATGGCCGTTGATGCTTATGAAGACGACGTCGGCGACCTGGATCTGGACTTCTACGCCCCGAGGGACCCAGATGGCAACCCCTCCGCCCAGGACAGCCTTTTCATGGCTCGCGTCCCCACCTACGTTTGGGCTGCCTGGGACAAGATTGACGACGACACTCCAATCGAGATCGGAAAGCTACGCGTCTGGAGCGAGCCAGACAAAAAGGGCTTGTCCAAGGTCCGTTTGCATCCCCTTCTCCTGCGCCTGCGCCTGCGCACTTCGGCCGCTGATCAGTGTCTTCGCCCCTTCTTATAGAGGAAGATGAGGCTTCTGCTGAAGAGCAACGTCTCCGCCCATCAGGGCCTACCGCGCGAGTACGACCTGGACGATACCAACCTGGAAGTAAAGAACACCTTCATCTTTACCGAGTCGGACATCGAAGGCTTCAAGAACAAGAATAAGTTGCGCAAGGACGCTGCCGACCAGAATATCCCCTCCTATCTCCTGCGCGCCAAGGTAGAGAAACCGCCTCAGCAAAACTCCCGTGGCGGCCGTGGACGACGGGGAAGGGATACTTTCAGACAAGTCATCCCCAGTATGTCTCTAAGCCGCTGAGACATAACACACACCGGTCGGACTCTTGAACAGCGGACCAGGCTAATCGCATGGCAGAAAAAACCGCCATTTATGGTCGCGTCTCACAGGAAGTCAACATGAACCCAATAGGTATGTACCGGCCGCTGGCACGAGACAGGCAGAACCTAACCCCACGTTTAGATAACCCAGAGACCGCGTACCTTATGGCCGTCCGCGCCCAGGAGCAAGTAACGCCCAAGAACACCACCCAGATCATCGACCGCTTCACCGTCACCAACAACGTGGTCCAGGTCGGCACCACACAAGCCACCAAGGCCTTCGAGACCTTCATCAAGGACACGCGCACGCAGACCAAGAAGGCCAAGGCCGAGGCCAAGACCGCACGTATGCCGGAGAACGAGCTGTTGGACAAGATCTTCCAGTGTTTCCGACAGTACAACTACTGGTCGCTCAAGGCCCTTCGATCTGCCATTCCTCAGCCCGAGGTGTATCTTCGATCGACCCTGGAGAAGGTGGCCGACTTGCACAAGAGCGGGCGGTTCGCCAACAACTGGAGCCTGAAGGCGGAGCACCAAGACATCGGCGCACAGGCTATGGCGGAAACAGCGCCCACCATGAACTTCGGAGAGGATTCCGAGGACGAGGAGATGGAGGACGTTCAGATCCAATAAGCCACTTCGAAATATGCCACCGGAGTCGTTCGGGGGAAGCGTAGGGTGTGAGGTTTGGTCACCTCTTCTAACTTACAGGGCGTTTTTGGGGTCGAATGACTTTACTTGCATGGACAGGCTACTATTCCAACTTGATGTATACCCTCGGCCCACAGGGGCCCATAGGGGCTTGCGTAAAATGCGGTCTGCAGTGCGACCCCGATCCTGTGCACGATCAAAAATTTGGGCTCAGCTTGTATCCGGCCACGTCCCACCGGAACGGCCCCATCAGGACGCTAACCAAACGAGAGTAGTCGATGCTATTGCTCATCTGCAGTGCGGTCTAAATCGTCCAGCGTACCCAGCTTGCCAGCCTGCGACTCCTCCATAATGCTTGTGGTATCTTCAACGTCCCCCACCAGTCTGGCAAGCATTACCTCTATACGCGCGTTGCTGTCTTCCAACGCCTCCAGCCGCGTCGTCAGGTCACTCATCTCCTCGCTGTCGTTGAATATGCCCTGCAGCTCCTGCCGCAGCCCCGGGAACGGCGCCATGCTATCCCTTCTGCTCAACACCTTCCCCGGAGCAGGCGACTTTGGCGTCTGCCGACCGTCTGAGGCCGTGGGGGTTGCCCCGAGCTGGTCACCGGCGTCTCTGGTGCCGGTGTTGCCGTCCCTTTCATGTGCTTGTTTGGTCTTGAACTGCTTGATCATGTTTTGCAGGTTGGTCGAGTCCGCTGTGTTATTTCTCTGGAACTGCCGGCGGATCATATGGCGCGTCAGGTCGTCATCGACAGAGATGGCATCTTCGACTTCATCCGGAGGCGAGAGGCCAAACACGGCATGAATATCACCGTGCGTCGTGATGCGCCACTTCTCCCAGAACCAGTGGTACCTCTTATCGGCCCCGCTGTCTGCACCAGGTCGCTTGGTGGATGCCGACACAGGCCACAAGACGCGACGCTCAACGGCCGCGATGATGAGAAGCAGGGGTAGGTTGAGGAGTCGAACCGCCGCCACATGGATCTTGTGGAACCACCGGGGGCTCACGACAAACTTAAGTGGGACCAGGATGAAGAGAGCGAGAATGTTAAAGGGGGGCTGATAAGCGAAGATTGCATCGCTCTTGACACCCTCCAAGGTCTGAACGGCGTGACGGTACTGGATCTCGGCGGTAGCGTTGGACACGATGGTGCTGAACGTGTTTGAGAGCATGGACACGAGGATTGTGAGGAAGAGGGTGTTGCCCAGAAAGGCAAAGGTGACCATGAGACAAGGTCCCAGTATCTGGTGAAACTCGGGTGCCTTTTGGATGCCGGTTCCGTCGAGGCCAAACCAGATCCACAGCAGCCACTTGCTCACTGTAATGGTCGAGTGATCCCCGTCGCCCAGCCAGATGAGTGACATGAGGAATCCGGCAAAGCACCAGGCGGCAAGGGCTGTCAGCGTGGTGAAGTCGGCCATCATAGCCCTTAGGGAGACGAAGAGCAGGTTATTTGAGAGAAGATTGAAGGCGAGACGGGGAATGAGCACAGGAGCACCCATTGCAAGGACGTCGAGGGCCTGCTGGTCTGTATCGTCGCTGTCGGTTCGCCAGCCCTGGATGCGCAGCACGAGGTAGATCCAGAAGATGACGGCGAACGTGACGTCCAAGAAGCTCCAAAGGTTTTGGGTGTAGACCTGCCTGTTCCGAGCTCGTCAGTCGGGAACCGGTGGGACGGATGAAAGGAAGGTGGGGGGGGGGAGCGCAATCGGGTAACTCACCACCCGTGCTCCAGTATCGTGGCGAAGTTGTCAAGAACCCATCCAAATGAGTAGACAGAGAACATGACCTCGAATATCGAGAAGGTTGTGGGGTCCCTCTCGGCCATGAATAGCACGTAGAGGATCAGCAATATGATGAACTGCATGATTTCGAGTATGTTCCTCGTCCTCGGGACGATCAAGCGGTACTGGTTCAGCAGCGATGAGGCCCTGGGGTCGTACAGGCTTATTGGCTTCTGCTTGTACCGATCCGGGATGATGTCAATAAAACTGCTGGGTGTGTATATGACGCGGCCCTCGTAGATGGCGTCGATAACCTTCTGGCAGGAGGTGGAACTGAGGAACAACTTGCTCTCGCTCAGGATGGCAACCTCGAGGGCGGGCAGGGTGGTGTGGTAGTTGGAGGAGGTGGAGGTGGCGGCCTCACGGCGGATGTCGCCGGGGGCGTTCTGAAAGGGCGAAAAGCCGGCGACCAGGATATGAGCGAGGATGAGCAGGCCCTCGGCACCGTCGTTGTCCTCGTTGAAGCGGCGGAGGATGCGGGTGGCGACAAGCTCACACAGGGTAGCACGGGTGTAGTTCACATTCTGCCTGTTGTGCAGATGAGACTGCTCGTGCAGGAACTGGGTGCGGTTCACAAGGAGGCAGTAGACTAGACAGTATCAGCATGGCGAGCGAGCCGGGACGGGCGTGGGGAGGGGGGCGGGCACGGGACGGGCTCACCGATGGAGATGTCGTCCAGGTCATACAGCTTGTCGACCAAGGGCCGTATGACAGAGATGTTGATCCTCACGTCCCTCAGTTGCTCTAGACTCATGTAGTCCTCGACGATGGAGACCACATCCCTCCTGATGCGGTGGATGTTGGTGTAGACGGGCAGGTGAGAGTGTGGGTTGGGCACGCACGAGAAGACAGGCTCGGTGTCCGGCTCATGGCTCATGTGTCTCCTCAGCAGCGGCCTCCGTTCTGGCTCCTGGATCTGCAGGTGGCGGTTGCTACGAGGGTGGGAGATGCGGTCCTGGTCTTGATGTGGTTCCTGGTCTTGGCCCTGGCTGTGGCCGTTGTGACCTTGAGCTGACATGTTGTGTGGACGGAGCCAGCACTCGAAGCCAAGGGGGAATGGGGAGTGGGTTCCGTCCAACACGGCGCTCCAACGGATTCGAGCGACTTCCGGGCAAGATCAAATCTGTGCCCAGGACGAGGCTCGACGGCCGTGACACGGATGCACAGGCGTAACCTCGTTGACCCAGTCGGGATTGCGTCCGCTGCGACCGCCTGCGCTCCTAACAATGAGTGCCACGTCGAGTGGGATTAGGCCGGCACTGGGGCAGTGGGCAGTGGGCAGTGGGCAGTGGCTGTAGTCGAGAAAGGGCTACCTGAGACTGGTTACCTCTGCATCTGTATGTATGTATGTATGTACGTATGTATGTATGTATGTGGTGGGAGGAGCTGGCCGGCATCAAGGGCGGTAAGATATCCTGACTCGGTGGCTGTTTTGGCACATTCAGACCTGCACCCGGCTGCCAGCACTCTTGAGAACCAACCTAGTGTACCTAGGTACACAGTAGTCTGTTTGGCGTGTGGGGTTTGGCCAACGACGCTGACAACCTCCGTCCTGAATGAATGAATTGCGTCCCGTCGCGTCGCGTTGGTTTGCGATAATTCCAGCAGCCTCAATTCAATCAAGCCTTTTTTTTTTGACCAGCAAGCGAGGTGAGCTGGCCCCTCCAATGCCCCCCCCCCCTTTTTTCCCCAATGCACCAAACGCACCTTCCCGCTCACCCCCCATCTACCTGTGTACCTACCTCATTATTAGGTGGTCTATTTGTCCCAAATGACGCAAACCTGCATTGAGCCCCCTGCCGCGGCCGTAGAAACGTCTCCATGTGGGTACTCTTCCCTGTGATGACCTCTATTGCAATAACTTCCTGCAGCATAACCTTCCTCTGGACAGCCTTCCCTAGGACAACCTTCCCTGTAATACATACCCTCTTCCGTAATCATGTCCCATGGAATAACAACAGCTCCTTTTTATTACAGCATGCCTAATGATGATTTCTTTCCAAATGGTATTCTACGGGATACTACACTGACGGCACGCCCCTTGCGACCTTGGTATTATGAAGCCGTCGTCATTGGCGCACCACCCAGTCCCAGGTGCAGCCGCCCCGCCCACGTCTGTACTGGACGGCGTGGCTGCTTGCTCCCTTATGAGACGTGAAGGAAGGCTCGTTTCCTGGTACTGCGCCCTTCCTCGTCGGCTTCCCAGGTATCATCGACATAGTTCTTGATGCTCTTCTCCTGGATCTGCATCCCAACAACCTTCAAAGCTGCCATGTTGTAGCCCAACTCATCCTTCTGCCTCTTCAACGCCTGTCTCAAATTCATCCTTATACCGTCTAGCATGACCCTCATTGTCTTGCTGGCCACGATCTGCTTGTGGTGGGTCTTGAGCATGAAAAATAGTATCCGACAGGTCAGGGGGATGTTCATGGATCGCGCCGCGAAAAGGTTGATGAAAGTGAGCAGCAAAGGGACCGTGGAGAACGGCAGAACGAGCAGGGCATCGTGCAGTGCCGAAGCCTTGATCCGCTGCAGCGTATTCATGACGTAGACTTCCGCACTGATGCCGCCCAGTGCCATGAAGATCGGGTTCCGCTGTGGTGGCGCAATGTTTGGGTTGCCGACCCTTGCCTCCTCCCATTCTTTCACCACATTGAGGTCTTCCATGCCAAGTTCAAGTGCCTCGACAATCTTTTCTCCCGCCATGAGCGTCTCTACCGTCTGCTTGCTGGCAGCAGCCACTTCGCTATTTTGATGCTCGGGGTCTGCATCGTTTTCGAGAGATGTCGCCAGCGTTCCTTCGTACAGCTCCTCGATCTCTTTTTCCCGCTCTTCTTCGAGGAAGATCTGCTCGTCTGTCTCCTCCCAGACGCGGATGCTCTTGTCGTGACTGGCACTGACAATGGAGTTGCCGCTATGGCTGACAGCAAGTGCCCAGATCTCTCCGTGGTGCCCATCTATCCTCTGGATCTGCTCAAATTTGTCCGCATCCCAATACTTGATGCTGCGGTCCTTGCTGGTGCTGAAGAAGTGGTGGCCGTTTCCATCAGAGTTGTGAGGAACGAAAGCGACCTGCAGAATGCTGTCCTGGTGCGCAAAAAGTGCCTTGTGACAGTCTCCAAAGTCCAGGCCCCATATCCTAACATTCTTGTCCGCTGAACTAGTGACAATCAGCTTGCTGTCGTATGATATGTCCATGCTCAAGACTGGGAGCTTGTGGCCGTATAGGTTAAGGTAGAGCTTCAATGAGTCCGTGAAAAACACTTTCACCGTGTTGTCCAGTAGGGCGACAGCCAGAAGCTTGGCATCGGGGGAGAACTTCAAGCTCAAAACATCATCTGCAACCTTGAGGACCTTGGACTGGACTAGCGTTAGCTTTGGGGTCGTTCTGGAGGTCCCCAAGACCTGCTCCTGCACAATCTTGAAGTCCCAAAACTTGACCGTCTTGTCCGCACTCCCGGTGACGACAGAACGGCCGTCTGGATGCACGTGCAGGGACCAGGTTGCCCCATCGTGGGCCGATACGCTGTCGATGAGGGATGCCGACACGACATCAAATAGCTCGATCTCCCCGCTCTTGGTGCCCACCACCACGACCTTGTCTCCCGGCAAGAATGAACAGCAGAGGGCATAACCGCATTCAAAAGTCCGGATACATGTCTGCGTCTTGACATTCCAGATTTTCAGGCTGCCATTGGCTGCAGATGCAAGCATTTTGTCGTCGGAGCTCAGCGATACAGCGCGTATATCAGCCCTGTGTCCAGGGAGGTCCACTGCGACGGATTTCGTATAGTCTGGCACGTCGTCTTTCTTGGACTTGCTCTGTTTTTCTTTCGCCGTGATGTCGTACAGTTCAAGTTGGTTGTTGGTCATGGAGACCAGCAATTGCAACTGCTTGTGCCTATGATTCGTCGCCCAGTCCACCGACCGCACCTTGCCTGTCGTCCTGATGACAACATGCTGGGCGAACACATCGGATAGCTCCGGCTGGGCATTGTCGTCTTCCTGGCCTTCTTCGTCTGCCATATCAACATCTGCGCCGTCTTTGCTTTTTTTGCTAGAGGCGAACTTTTCGCGTCGCCTCCTCTTCTTCCTAGCCAGACTCCTTTTAACCTCTGCATCAGACTTGAGCCGCCATATTTCAACCGATTTCTCAACGCCGTGCACGGCGAAATAGTCACGTCGGGGGTGGAATGAAACCTCAACCGCCCTGTCTTTGCTGGTTCTGAAAAGGGTCCCGCGCTCCTGGAGAAACTGCTTATTCTGCACGTCCACTTGGCGCGCTGCCGCCGAGATGCCCGCCATGTCTAATGACCAGACCTTAAGTTCGCCGTCATTGCCGGCCGTGATGCATCCATCCAAGTCGGGAGACACCCCGAGAGCCCAACACTCCCCGTTCGTCTGTGCAACATGCGTCTCGACACAATGCCGCGATGATAGGTCCCAGAGCTTGATCAGAGAGTCCTTGCCTGAGGTGAGTAGAAAGCCGTCGCCTTGTTCCTCCCGGTCCAGCTGCATGGTCTGGTGCGTAGCTTCATCCTCCGCCTGGACGGCCGGCTCGATGAATCGCAGTCCCGTGACTTGGTCCTTATGGCCCCGAAGCTTGTACTGGCCAACCTCCGCGACCAAGTCCCATACAATCACGTCTGTGTCTTTGGAGCCGCTGGCCAAGCGGACACCGGACTTGTCGAATGCCAGCGTGGTAATGGCGGATTTGTGACCGTTGAAGTTGACTATGGTGGTGGAGATCTTGCTGTCCCATAGGCGAATGCTGCCGTCCTCGTATCCGACGGCAAACACATCGTTGTCTGTCTTACTCTGCGCAAGGGCAGTGACCTGTGCCTTGCAGTTTTCATCGCGCCACCGAGACAGGAGCTCGCCTTTCTTGATGTCCCAGCATATCACCTCCTCGTTGGCAGCAACGACGGCTTGGCCTGCCCCGGTCGCTGCGCCGTGGTTGTTGGTCCAGAGGATGTTGGACGAGCTCGACGTGATCAGGCCGAACGACTTGGAGTGCTCGTATTTCCTGAGGGTATCATCAGCAGGGTCATGGGACCTGATAGTTCATCATGGATGGCATACAGATAAGACTTGACCATGTTGGCAGGAGAGCAGGCGGCCTTGCTCTCATACCAAGCGTACTCTTTTGCGTCGGTGCTTGGTCTCGTCGGACAAAAAGTTCGAAGCCCTCTCTACTAGCCACCACCAAAAAGGGTCGGTACTTTTTTGCAGGGGTCTTCTTATCGATAGTACAGCCTTCCCCACCGTCGGTCGGACCCCATTACATAACTCATTCCACGGGTCAGGGGCAGCACCAGTACATCATACCGCAAGGTCGCCAACCTACAAGCCCCACCGAGCCGGACAGGAGGCAGCTAGCTGCAGCTCGGGTTAACAGCACAGCCAAACGGCCCTGGCTCACTCGACTCGACATTAAATTACCTATCCATCGCCCAGCATACCGCGGGAAAACGGCGACCGGGAGCAATTGTCACGATGCTTCTCCTCGACTACCAGAATGTGCTGATCCAATCAGTCCTGACGGAGCGGTTCTCTGGGTAAGCCTGGGCAGCAGTGCTGCCCCGTGCCGTGCTCGACTGCCGCCCCCCAATGCTGACCCTCTCCTCCCTTCAGGGCCGCCCCTGCCAACATCGATCAGACCGTGTCCGACTTCGACGGCGTCATCTTCCACATCTCGACTCCCGAGGCCAAGACTAAGATCCAAGTATCTATCCAGATAAAATGCTGGCGAGACCTCGTCAAGTACGGTGCCGAGCAGGTCCTCAGCCGCGAGTATGGCGAGTACGTTGTGCCTCCTGAGCCAGGCTATGACTTCTCCGTCACGGTCGATCTTGAGAATCTTCCGGCTGAAAAGGGTATGTTGAATGAGGACGCGCTGTGGAGAACCTGACACAGGTCTGACTGCTGCGACGCAGAGGCGAGAGACGAGCTGGTCAAGAAGATATCCCTGCTCAAGCGAAACGCCATGGCTGCGCCGTTCGAGCACGCCTACGAGGAGCATTACAAGCTGAAAGAGGAAGCATCCAAGTTCACGTCCGAGGAGGCCCCGCAAGGCGTTCGAGAGGGCGGTGAGGTCATGTCGATCCATTACCGCGAGGAGGAGGCCATTTACGTCAAGGCGAGCCACGACAGAGTCACCGTCATATTCAGCACCATTTTCAGGGAGGAAACAGACCGCGTGTTCGGCAAGGTGTTCATCCAGGAGTTCGTGGATGCCAGACGGCGAGCCATCCAGAATGCGCCACAGGTCTTGTTCCGTACGGACCCGCCCCTGGAGCTTCAAGGCGTTCCGGGAGTTCAAAACTCCAGCACTGGTGAGATAGGCTATGTGACTTTCGGTAGGCCAAGCTCTCCTGCTTTTCCTTGAGAGGATTCAACTGACTGGGCCAAGTCCTGTTTCCTCGACACCTGACCCCGCAGCGCATGCCGGAGGTAATCTCGCACATCCAGACTTTCCGTGACTACTTCCACTATCATATCAAAGCCTCCAAGGTCAGCATATACCGTCCCTGTGGGCCATGCCGTGAATTCTGACCCGACGCAGGCATACATTCATTCGAGAATGCGACGACGTACGGCCGACTTCCTCCAAGGCAAGATCCCCTCCACCCTGGCCATAAGCAGCGCAGTGAAACTAACGATACACAGTGCTTCGGAGAGCGAGGCCCGACAGCGAGGAGAAGGAGCGCAAGACGGCGAGTGGAAGGACTTTCAAAGTCCAGGGTGCTTGATGCAATCACTTCTGGGGACGCGTTGAAGAGCGTCATTTTGCTATGTCTTGACAAACACCATGAGAAAATCGGCATTCTTGACAAGTTGGTAGTTGGTCTTTTCGCGGCTGAGGCAAAGAGAAGCAGTGGAGGGTAGCGCTCGTGACGGCTATATCCATAAGCCTGTAGACAAACGTATAAATGGCGCGAGATCCGAAATACCGAATGACATACCCAGTAGTTTCCTGTGCCGACTGGTTGCAGTCATGCTTGTTTTGTACACATCTTTGTGAAGTGGTCGAAGACTGACATCAGCAACACTCCCCCAAACCACCCCCCCCCCCAACACACAGACCAAGACCCCTAGTGTGAAAGACCGAAACCCTGGAGCTAGGGGCGGGCATACAACGCCAAAGCAGAGCCGAATTCGAGAGCCAAAAGCTCACCCACCGGCACATTTTGCCTGTGCCCAACACATGACAGCAAAATGCCATGGCCTTGGTCTTCCTCCCCTTCCGGCAGGGATAAGGAGGGCAAATCGCCCGGGCCAGGCGTTGGCACCGTCAGCTGGAACGAGTCGCTGGATGTCAAGGACTGGGATCACTACAAAGACCCGAGGACGTGGATACCGGCTTTCGTGATCACGACGGTGCTCCTCGGTGGGCTCAAGACATACAGGACCTACTTGCGACGGATCCCCAGCGTGAACTACGTGCTGCCACACCACTACCACAGGAGGTCCTTATTCGGGCAGGTCACGAGTGTGGGCGATGGCGACGGCTTTCATTTGTATCACACACCTGGAGGGCGACTGGCTGGCTGGGGTTGGCTAAGAACTATACCCACGGGCAAAAAGCAGTTGAAGGGACAGACTGTACGTTTGGCCGGGAGCCAGCCCTCCTCCGCGCCACCTGTAGCTGACCTTTATCCCCCAATCTAGATTCCAATCCGACTTGCCGGCATCGACGCCCCTGAAGGCGCGCACTTTGGCCGACCCGCGCAACCGTACGCCTCCGAAGCCCTCCAATGGCTCCAATCGGCCATACTGAACCGCTATGTGCGCGCACACGTCTACAAGCGCGACCAATACGAGCGCGTCGTTGCCACTATCTACCTGCGCCGCTTGCTATTCTTCCGCCGGGACATAGGGTTGGAAATGCTCCGCCGCGGGCTCGCGACCACATACGAGGCCAAGACCGGTGTCGAGTTTGGCGGTGAGGCCATGGAGAGGAAGTACAGAGACGCAGAGGCCGAGGCCAAGAGAAAGAACCTGGGGCTGTGGAGCGCTTTGGAGAGGAAAGGCAAGGGGTTGTTTGGGCTGGGCAAGCCCGAGGGTAACAGTGAGCAGCCGTTTGAGACGCCGAGGCAGTTCAAGGAGAGGATGAGGGAATTGGGAAAGGCCGAGAATGGACAGTCCAAGTGAATCAATCCTCGGGGGGATGGACTCGGCTAAGCCTATCCTTACGCCTCAGTGCTGTGCGAGGCGTGCCCACCAACATCAGGCGCGAGGTACATCACCCTCACCGCCGCCTTCGTTGGGAAATGTCTCTCTCTGCGCGGAGGATCCACCTCGTCCTCCGGCTCCATGCCTAGTGTCGTGAAGCTGCTCATGAAACAATCGTCGTACACGGCCATAAAACTTACCGGGACCGTAATCTGCGGGGCAATGCTCTGTGCAACCACGAAGGCCGGCCTGTCCGACGCGAATTTCCCATCTTCGCCAAGGGAAAGCAGGTATATTCTCTCTTTTACCTCAAACAGCACGCGCTTGCCACCAACTGTCTCACTGGTACGTGTTAATCAAGGTTGTTCCAGAGGAGGCTGTTCCGTAGGAGGTTGTCCCAGCTTCTTCAGGAGAACCTGGGATGGCCGCTTATAGGATGACGACCTCTAGGGTGACGACCTCTAGGATGACGACTTGTGGGATAACCTCGTACGGGTCCCAAAGTGCGTTCCAGAACACCAACGTGTGATAGACGGGGAATAGAGGAGAAGAGTGGTGCTTACTAAATAGAAAGCCAGCCTCCCAGGTCGAAGCTCCTGTCGCCGCTTGGCTCGCACTCGATGGTAGCCGCAACCAGGGCCAGGTCTTGTGGGCGGCCAAGGGCTTGCTGCCAATCCCAGCAGACCAGCAGCCGGCCACCTCTGGATATACCAACAAAGGTCTTGCCATTTAGCATGCCCGCGCCCCATTCATCTTCATCGAGGGGGGGTATGGCAAGGAGTCCATCTTCTCCCACATTCCGGCGCAGATCCCTTGTCAACGGGCCCTGCCCAATGGCCATTGGGGTGAGTTTTTCGGTGTTGTTCTGAGGCCCAAAGGGCAGCCCGGTCTGCGTCGAGAGTATGCCGCCCCCGATGATATCAACGATATTGCTGGCATCAGATGCAAACCTGTCGGGGTGAACAATGTGGTACACCTGGCTAACCTTCCGGTGCGATGTGCATATGAGTCCGCAGCGACACTGAGGTGTCGTGTATATCGTAGACGAACCCCTCTCCCTGGGTAGAGACTACGCAGAGTGTATCGTAAGACAGCTGGAAGCCCCGCGTCTCGGTTTGGTGATGTAAAAGTGCGATATTCTTGAACTCTCCTTTCTCACAGCCAGGCAAGCCTGTCTCCCATACCTCCAGCGCGTTACCGAAACGATCCTGTGAGACAGATCAATGTTAGCAACTCCGAGACGAACAAGGCATAGTCTAGAAAGTAAGTCACACAGGAGGTTATCCCAGAGGGGGTTCTCCCGTGGAAGGATCTCCTAGAGGAGCATATCCTATAGGTAATGATCCTATGGGCATTTATGATGTAGTAGATCATTCTAGAGATTCTCAAGGAGGTTCTCCTAGAAGAGCCCACCCGATAGGTAACCATGCTGCAGGAGATCCCCTTTGGGGAGATCTGCCCATGGGAGCCTATATAGATGGTGATTGTCCCTTAAGCAGTCATCCCACAGGATGTTCCCCCAGAGGAGGGTCTTCCAAAGAAGATCATGCCAGAGGGAATTAAGAGGGGAGGTTAGGGGAGGTTATCCTAGAGGAGGCTATACATACCCAGACAGCTGTGCCGTTCTGGTATTCCAGATGGACAAACGGCCAGACCTGATGGCGCCCGAGTGACCAGAGGAGGTCGCCCGTGTCCATATCAGTCACGTTGAGACCACCTGCCTGGCTTGTCGATACAATGAGCCTGCGATCAAAGTCGGGCTTGAAACGCCAGACGGGGTGGACGCCAATCTGGAAGACGGTCGCGATGGGCATGGGATCTGGTGAGTTCCAGGCGCCCTGGAGGAGACAGCGCCGTCGACAGACATCTTTCCAACCCCTGACAGCAGAAACGAGGTCGGTTCGGAAAGCCTTGAAAGCACTCACGTACTCATGTGGTGTGGTTGCGGGCGAGACGTGCGGGAGGTGGGCAACATAGATGGCGTCTTGATGTAGATGGATAAAGGCCTGCCACAACCTGCTGGTCCCGATCAGGGCTGCAATGCTGCCGATAGGTGCAAACTCCAGGATGCGCAGCACTATCTCGGCAGGAAGGGCAGCCAAGGGGTCCATGTTGCGCGGGCCGGGGCTGGGTCAGAGTGTGTATATGGTCGCGAGACAGCTGGCGATCTTGTTGCAACAGACCCAGCCTCCCTCAGTGTGAGTGAGAAGATGAAAGCTCCCCAAGGGTTTACAGTAGTTGTGGTGGGCCTAAGATGACATCACACAAATAAGTGACGCACACCCACACCCACACACGTATTATCATTATATCATTATTATTCCCCTCTCCCTTCCTTTCGATGCGAATTGCATCGCGACGATCATGTGCGGCGTGGACAGGCCAGTACGTCAAGGGCTTGGTGCAGACTGAAGTGTACCTGCGGACGAAGACTGGTCCCTCCAATCGTTGTCATATAGTGTAAATGCAAAGGCCATTGGCTACGTGTCAGTATTTTACACCACGAGGCACACATGCAGCAGCCCCAAGGCCGGGAAGGAGTACCCGGCTGCTCAGGGGCGCTGCTTTGGTCTCTCCCCGGCACAGGACCGAATCACGGGATTGACGATTGCTATGTTGAGTCGAGAGAATCAGACCCAGATCCATGCTATGTGCCATGCATCTGCCATGCTACGGCCTCGGTAGCCGAACTAACGTAGCTGCCATGGCTCGGTCGCCTGATCGTCCCGGACCGGCTGGGATATTCTAGTCTGCCCCTGTGTGCGCCTGCAAAACCAAGCATCCAAGGTGCAAAAAAGGCGTCTCGGTGCCGTGCCGTGCCATTGAGCAGACGGACGGCAACTGACATTGTAAACCAGCTTGCACGCATGCAAGGGGCTCCCACGCTCCGCACCAAGTCAGGCCAGCGACCTCACCCCAGCGAAAGTCCATCTACGACCTCCCGATCACTTGGGAGAGAATGGGTGGGCAGAAGGGGAGGTCAGCACACACACTACCTACCACGTGCCTACCTAGGTACCTACCTAGGTAGTCAAGGCCTACGCAACTTGGTGCACATGGAAACTTAACAGTACCATACCATGTGGCACCAGCGGTCTACACTACAGTTACACAGTAGTCGCCAGGGGTTGATCAACTTAGACAGCATACCGGGGAGGATGTTCAAAGCCAGGATGGTTTGCGACACAGTATATGCCGCCCGCCATTGCTGTTGCTATTGCTGTAGCCACCTGGGGTATTATAGTACCCTTTCGCCAGACCTGACCCGGTGTTGAACCATATGATGTGCCGTATAACTGGTAAACAACACAGGACATGGTACTGCACGTGTAATGCGGGATCCCGACTGGCCGACTGGCTGCCAGGCTCACAGACTCGCTGGTGCCCCACCCTTGTCTGTGGGTCCCGGGCCCCACCGCTGCAGGAACAGAGGAACTGCTGCCATTCGCCGTGTCCAACTCGACCATCCCATCCCCGTACCGTGGCCCCTTCGCAAATTAAGAGATTGGCTCCTGTGTTGTGCACAGTACACAGTAACATTGGGTTCCCTGCACCAAGCCACAGCCCCAATCTCGTCTTCATCTTGACTCTTGCTTGACACAGCAACGGTGACAAGTTGCAGACAGAGAGGTCCGGAAAGAGGACGGAAACAGAAAGAGGGAGCGGCTGTGAAGGAAAACAGGAGGGGAGAGAGCTGTTTCTTATCTGTGCGACGCGGATTGCCCCTTCCACCACACCCCCATTTCTCCCTCTCCCTCTCCCTCTCCCTCTTCTCCCTCTCCCGTTCCATCCTCCTCCTTGGCTTTGTCCCTACCTGACCCGCACCCGACCAGGGCGGTTTAGCTTTGCCGGGTCCTGCCTTCGTATCTAACTACTTCGGTACCTCCAATGTCCCTGGCCTGAGCCGGCCCACCTGCAAACCACACGAGCGAGGCCTGACCATCACGTCCCGCCTGCGCACCACAACCACAACCACAACCACCACCACCGCGACTACCGCAACCGACACGGTGCTCAACCGCATTCTCTCGCCCCTCATCCACCGGGCGCGCCTTTCTTTTGGCCTATCAGAGCCATTTTCCTTCTTTCCCCGGCCAAACCTTCTCCCACCGTCCCATACCATTTGGCTGGGCAGCTACAGTTTTTCGACGATAATTCCAGTCCGCCGTGGTGTACGCTGCAGCGGGGACGACAACACCGCCCCTATCGGCATCAATTTCTTGCCTTGGTTTTCTCTCCTTCGATATCGTTATTCCAACACACGCTCGTTTTATCGTCACCGTCTCGTGACGCCTTTCTGACTGCGTCGCGGCCTGCCAAAACCACGCGACCCGCGCTACCGGGACCAAGTCGCCCGCTGCCGAGCCTTCGCGACCCTGCTTCTTGTCTTTTTGTTCTTGAGATGGACCGCGCGTAGCACGTCAGACCCGTAACTTCCAACATTGGCACCCATTCACTCCAGAACCCAACGGGTCGCTCCTCCTCCACCTGGGTGACTTGCGCCATGAGGTCCCTTCCCTCGCGGCGCCGTGTCGCCCGGCAACCGAGGACCGGTGTTTCTACATTACTCAAATCGTTTCTCACAGTCTCCTCGCTTGCGTCGATACCGACATCGCGCGCCATTAATTTCACCTCCGTGCCAGATGCCTTCCTCGATCTGGATATTTCAGCACTCGGCAGGGTTGGCTTTGTCGGGGACTTCGCAGGAATATCACTCTACCAGTTCGAGGGCCAGGACGAGGACCCCTTCAGAACAAATGGCAGCGAGGGGCTGCTGGCTCGACTACCCAATGGGGTTCTCACCACCGTCGTCCAGGCCGACGCCTCCATCCAATCTATGTGCTCCTATGTCACCGATGGGGTCGCCCAGGGCGTCGTGATAGCCGGGAACTTCACCAGCCTCGGCGACCGAGAATCCACAGGCATCGCCCTTTTCAACCCCAACACAACTGAGGTCAGGCAGCTGCCCGGCATACAGGGCTCGGTAAACGCCGTTCTCTGCGACAACGACACGGTCTACGTCGGCGGCAACTTCATGGGCATCGAGAACTCCACAAATGCTGTCTCGTGGAGGGGCACTGAAGCCGGTTTCTCGGCCTTGCCCTTTGCCGGATTCAACGGCCCCGTCTTGTCCATCACCAAAGCCTCAAACGGCCACATCATCTTCGGCGGAAGCTTCACCGGGCTGGGAAATGCGAGCACGCCTAGTACGCCAGACGAGCAGGTCATCAACCTCTCCACCGCAGAACTCTCCTCCGGCGGCTCGACTGCGACCCAAGGCTTCAGCGAGCCTAGCAACATTGTTTGCAAGACCAGCGGCGACGATGGAGCGGGCAACACGTGGCTGCTCGCGGACAACACGCCTGGGTTCTGGCAAGCGAACATGGGCTTCGGCTACCGGCCGACAAAGTTGCGCCTGTATAACACACATCAAGATGGCCGCGGCACCAGGACGTGGCGCTTTACGGCTCTGCCCATCAACGGCATCATGAATCTCACCTATATCGATCCCGAAACGAAGCAGAACCTCACCTGCACCAGCGAGTGTCCACTGAGCAGCAATGCCGATTTTACCTTTCAGGAGTTCCATTTCGTCGACGTCATAGGAATGAACGGGTTCCGAATCGACATCTCGGACTGGTACGGAAGTGGTGGTGGCCTGAACGGCATCGAGCTGTTCCAAGATGACATCTTTGCGTTCGCCGTCAGCGACTTCAACGAGCCTACCTGCGCGGACATTTCCACCGCGTCCGGTTCTACCCAGACCGGCCCCTGGGCGGTTTCATCGTCATTTTCTAATAGCTCCCGGTACCTGACTGCCCAGCTCTCCAGTCCCATCACCACGGACTCGGCTTCTGTTGTTTTCCTGCCGGACATAAGGGAGTCTGGCTACTACACAGTCAACGTGTACACACCAGGCTGTCTGCAGGACAACACGTGTGACTCTCGTGGCCAAGTCCGCCTCAGTGGCACCATGTCCCCCACGAATACCAACGGCACGATCAGCACCTCACTTTTTCAAACGAACAACTTCGACAAGTACGACCCCATCTATTATGGATATGTGGACGCGACATCGGACTCGTTCCGGCCCGCTGTAACCTTGACCCCGGCGGGCGGCCAGACTCTATCCCAGCAGACCATTGTCGCCCAAAGGGTCGGCTTCGTCAAGTACAACACCACTGGGGGCCTAAACGGGTTGTTTGAATACGACCCATCTGTCACCAACTTCAACTCCTCCGATTTTCAGAACTCGGTCTTCGACAAGCTGGGCATGAATTTCTCCACCGGCTCTGCGGTCAATGCGCTGGCGACTTCAGGGACTGTTACTTTCATCGGAGGTAATTTCACCTCGTCGGGTTCCAACAATATTGTTTCCGTTGATCGTCAGGATTCCTCGGTGCGGCCCCTCGATGGCGGTCTCAACGGATACGTCGCTTCTATGCACGTCAACGGCTCCAAACTCTTCGTGGGAGGGTCATTCAACAATACGCAGAGCAATGACGCATCCGGTCTTTCCAACGTCGCCGTCTTTGATACCTCGACCAATGCTTGGAGTGCTCTGGGCTCTGGTGTAAATGGACCAGTGTCGACGGTCGTCCCCCTGACGATGAATGTCTCCGGCAGCACAGAGGAGGTTGTCAGTTTCACCGGGAACTTCAGCCAGCTCAACGCGTTCGAAGGCAACGAGGCTGTATTAGCCAATGGCTTTGGGGTCTGGGTACCAACCCGGGGGAATTGGCTCGTGAACCTGGACGTGCCTGTGGAGTATCTGGACGGCATGCTCACCACCTCCGTTCTCGAAGTGACCGGAAGTGACCCACTCTACGCCGGCACGGTCATATCGTCAACCCTCGGTGCCGTGGGAGCGGCTGGTCTAAGCGGATCGGAGCCTGACTTCACCCTCGAAGACTTTGGTGCTCGCATCCAGCCCGACTCGACACCCTCCGCCCCTTCTACGGCGCAGCGGAACTCTCTCAACGGCAGCGCGTCTGGGGTCATCGACGCAGCCTTCTTGAACACGGATGTCCTCAACATCACTGTTCTCGCAGGGCGATTCACTCTTACGGGAAGCAACGGTTCTACTATTCACAATGTCGCCGTCGTGAACAACACTAGCGACGAAAATGCGACCGTCACTGGGTTTACCTCCGGCATCTCCCAAGACTCGACGTTTGTTGCGGTTGCCATTCAAGGCTCCCGACTCTTTGCTGGTGGCAACGTAAGCGGTCTTGTCAGCGGCAACAATGTTAGTGGCTTAGTATCATTTGATCTCGGCGTCAATGACTACGGCCCACAACCTCCAGCGCTGGAAGGCGGCAGCGCTACAGTCAGCACCATTGCCATTCGCCCGAACAGCGCCGATGTATTTGTCGGCGGATCGTTCACTTCGGCAGGCTCCCTGGGTTGTCCAGCAGTCTGCTCGTTCAGCCCATCCTCGTCGCAGTGGAGTCGTCCGGGCAACAACTTGATGGGGGAAACCCGGACCATGACATGGGTGACTGACAGGAATCTCGTCGCAGGGGGGAACTTCACGGTCAACGGGTCGACGAGTTTCCTGGTCTCTTACACCTCAGGCGCTCAGTTATGGGAAAATTATCCTGGCGGCACCGACCTTCCTGGACCGGTGGACTTTGTCGTCTCCGGTTCTGCCCAGGGCGAGCAGGTGTGGGTCACCGGCACGGCGACTAATGGGTCTATCTACCTGATGAAATATGACGGATCGAATTGGAAATCCGCTGGCCAGCCGTTCGAAGCTGGTACTGACATCCGATCACTGCAAATCTTTTCCCTCACTGACACGAAGGGCTCTTCGGACCTACTGAATGAGAAGATGTCCCTGATGCTGACGGGGCACATCGTGATCCCCGGTTTCGGTAGCGCGAGTGCTGCCTTGTTCAACGGGACTGCGTTAACGCCCTTCGCCCTTACCACCAAGGCAGGGAACACGGCGGGTACCATCTCCCGGGTCTTCGTCGAGAACAAGGACTTTTTCAGGGGCGAACAAGGTGGCAGTCTACCAATTTACGCCATCGTTCTGATTGGGCTAGCAATCGCCCTCGGGCTGACTCTTCTCATCGTCGTTGCTGGTATGGCCATGGAGCGACTGAGGAAAAAGCGCGAGGGATACCAACCAGCACCAACGTCCATGTTCGATCGCGGTAGCGGCATGCAAAGGATCCCTCCCCATGAACTGCTTGAGTCGCTGGGCAAGGGGCGGCCTGGCGCACCGCATGTGTGAGAGAGATTGAGATCGAGGACGGTCATATACCCCGCGGAAAACGCGATCGCGAAGAAACCAATAAATGAAGGCATTGTATCGGCGTTCGATATGGAATTCGGTTAATACTGTGTGGGTTATGCAGAGCAACGGCGTTATAGGTTAGGCATTTACAGCATGTCTCCCCAAAATTTGAAGTCCACTAGGTCGCAGAGCAGCTCACTCTGCATGATGTTTGGCGGCGACGACTGAGCGCCAACTAAACCCGGGGATCTGGCAAAGGAGGACGACGGTCGAGGGTCGGACCGATGCCGCAGCCACTGTTGGAGACGAGGCTTGCGGGGGAGCGATTGATGCTTCACGGTCGGGATTGGAAGTGAAGAAGCAGCAGATTGGTGGCCTCAACGTTCAACAAGCTCGGTCTTTTGGCCTCTCTCTCATGTTCCCATTGTTTATTCTCTTTATCTTCGACACTCTTCATATTCTTGGTCATTGTGTTGATATGTTTGGGGTACAGACAGAGAGGGAGGGAGCAAAATACCACATTGTAATGTTTATGGTCTAAAGCATTGTACAATATCCCATTTTTCTTCTCTTCTTTTTGACGTAAAACCTAGGGAGGCCAGTCCTTGGTAGCAGGGGCCTTGTTAAAAACACCTAGATTAAGGGCAGAGGGCTAAGGGTAGAGGGACATAGTAAGGCTGTAGTTAAGATATTCTTCAATACCTCATAGAGAACAAATTTAAGGAAGGAGGAGGTAAGCTAGGTGTAGGAGGGAAAAAGTTGATCTGACTGAAGAACTAACTATCTATCTGAGAGGAAAAGGCTAGGTATATATATATAGAAGGTTCGGACTTTCGGAGAGGTATATTCCTCTGATGGAGAGAATAATGACTTGAGAAAAACAGGGGCTAGAAAGAGAAATGGGAAAGGGCGGAAGGAATAACTCTGATAAGAAGATTCTGCTAAGCTAGGCTAGCTGGTTTCTCTACTTATATCTAGAGGCTTGTATAGATAGCCTATTCTTTCTGAAGGAGGTGGATAGGGGCTGAGGGAGGCTGGAAGGGCTTTGAAGGGGCTGAAGGAGGCTGAAGGGGTCTGGGGGTCTGAAGGAGGCTGTTTATAATAGTAGGCCCTCCTTTCCAAAGCGAGTTCTACGAGCTGATTTAAAATAAAAACAAGGATAAATAAATAAATAAATATCTAGGGCTGGTGAGGGTACTGGGCTAGGTATTTTGAATAGGCCTTGGTCTTGGAGATATTTTCTAAAGGTTTCCAGGTAGGTGTATTATAGCCTACCTAGCTGACTAAGAACTAGCGTTTCTTTCCTCTAATTCTAGAATTAAGAATTTCCTTTATCTAGAATTCCTCTTCCCCTTTAACCTTGATAGGGGGGGGTGGAGGAATAACTTGGTTAGGGAGAGGATCTTTAGCTAGGGGTTTAAGTAGAGAAACGTGAAAAACTGGGTATATTTTTATACTAGGGGGAAGCTTGAGTTTATAGGCATAGGGAGAGATTTTCTGAGATATCTTAAAGGGCCCTAAGTGTTTAAAATCGAGCTTTTGAGAAGGCCTAGTAGTGTAAATATAGTGGTGAAGTAGCTATACTTGAGAGCCTAGAGTAAAATTTAGAGCGGATTGTTGACTTTTATTTGCCTGCTTAAAATAGGCTTCCTAAGCTAGGCGGATTTCTAAATGGATAAAATTCTTAAGGTTTGAAAATAAAGAAGTAAATTCTTTTACTTCTTCTAAGGTTGAATCTAGGGCTGGAAGTAGGGAGTTGAAATGAGGGTAAAAGCTGTAGTTAGTAAAAAAAGGCGAAATCTTAGTTACTAAAGAAATAGAATTATTATAAGTAAATTTAGCCATAGAGAGCTAGTCTACCTAATTATCTTGTTAATAGGATATATATCTTTAAAGGTATTATTTTAATAGGGTATTGATAGCTTTTGTTTAGCCGTCAGACTATAGGTGGTTTGCAGTAGAAAAATTCTGCTTAATTCCAAGTAACCTATATAGGGCTTTAGAAAATTCGAAAATAAAAATAGAACCTTAATTAGAGATAAATTTAGAAAGAAGACTATAAAGACAAAAGATATTATCTCTAAATAGTAGGGCCTAGCCTTTAGAATCTAGAGTAATATTACAGGGTATAAAATAGCTTATTTTTAAGAGTTAGTCGATAAAAACAATAATAGTATTAAAGGAATTTAAAGGGGGAAGGCTGGTAATTAAATCTATAGAGACTAAGGTCTAGTGTTTTTAGGAAATTTTTAAAGATTTTAAAAAGCTAAAGGGGGGTAGCTAAGAAGGCTTGATTTTAGAATATATAGAGTAGTTTTGAATATACTATTAAATAGTCTTTTAAATAGAGGGCTACTAGAAGTCTTGAGTAACTAATTTAAAAGTAAAAGTAATGTCAGGGTGGCCTATAGCTGGGTAAGAATGTTAAAAAGAAATAACTTACCTCTTTATATCTCCTTCTAGTATATAAACCAGATTTTAAATAAGCAGGAGGTTGTTTTAAATAAAATAAGTAGCTAGGTTGATGGCTAGGTATTAAGGGGCTGAGTTTAGGGGGTCTTTAAGGAAAAGTTAAATTTCTTTAAAAAAAGGGTTTAAGGAAAGAGCTGAGCAAATAGTTAAAAGATTAAAAATAGATTTAAATTCTAAAAGTAAGGTAGCTATAGTAGTTATAGCCTTTGGGTATAATATCTTTTTAGATGGTATAATAGTTTTTTTAGAGGCTATAGCTACTATGCCCCCCTTCTGGTCCTAGGGTCTTTAAGTAAGGGCGTTGGCTTGAGTATTAAATTCTCTAGGGTGGAAGGTAATGACGAAATTTATGCTGGAAAGCTTGTTAGCCTACTGGGCTTATTGTTTGTTTAAGACTTTTTTTGAAGTAAAGGTAGATAGATTTAAATAATCTGTAAGAACTAAAAGAGGGCTGGTGAGAGACTCTATATATAGACGATATTTAGCTAGGGCGTCTATAATAGCTAATATCTTCTTATCTTCTATCCTATAGTTTCTTTTAGCTTTAGAAAGCTTTTAAGATCTATAGGTAATAGGGTATAGGAAACGTTTTCTATTATAGGGTACCTATTAGGAAAAGATAGCTGAAATAATATTGTCTAAAGAGTTGGTTTTAAGAATTAAATTAAGAGTAGGGTTAAAGTATTGAAGGATAGGCTTTAAAGTAAATAGAGTTTTTAAACTCTCAAAGGCTTGCTATTAGGCTAAATTTTATATAAAGGGTTGTTTTTTTAAAGTAAAAGAAATAAGGGTTGGCAGATAAGAGAATAGTGTTTAATAAATCTCTAGTAAAAGTTGGTAAATCCAAGGAAGGACTAAAGTTTTTTAACTAAGGAAGGGGGCTCTTAGTTTTAAATAATAGCTACTTTAGTTAAATCTATAGATAGGCCCTCTAGAGAGATAATAAAGCTAAGAAAAGAAGTCAAGATGGTAAAAAAATCGTATTTTTCTCCTTTAATAAATAAGCCTGTTTCGGCTAATTTTTTAAAGATAGCCTGGAGATGCTAGGTATGTTCTTCCTTTAAATTTAAGAAAATAAGGATATCGTCTATATAGATGATATAAAAGATGTCAAGAAATTCTTAAAAGACATAGTTGATAAAAGACTAAAAAATAGCTAGAGTATTAGTAAGCCTAAAAAGCATTACTATATATTTAAAAAGGCCGTAATAGGTTTAGAAGGCTGTAAGGGGCTTGTTGTTATAAACAGCCTCCTTCAGACCCCCAGACCCCTTCAGCCTCCTTCAGCCCCTTCAAAGCCCTTCTAGCCTCCCTCAGCCCCTATCCGCCTCCTTTAGAAAGAATAGGCTATCTATACAAGCCTCTAGATATAAGTAGAGAAACTAGCTAGCCTAGCTTGGCAGAATCTTCTTATCAGAGTTATTCCTTCCGCCCTTTCCCATTTCTCTTTCTAGCCCCTGTTTTTCTCAAGTCATTATTCTCTCTGTTAGAAGAATATACCTCTCCGAAGGTCTAAACCTTCTATATATATATACCTAGCCTTTTCCTCTTAGATAGATAGTTAGTTCTTCAGTCAAATCAACTTTTTCCCTCCTATACCTAGCTTGCCTCCTCCTTCCTTAAATTTGTTCTCTGTAAGGTATTAAAGAATATCTTGACTACAGCCTTACTATATCCCTCTACCCTTAGCCCTCTACCCTTAATCTAGGTATTTTTAACAGCTTAATCTAACTCCCCTATCTTCCTACCTCTTTTCATCCCCTCTTAGTTCCTATAATAACTTTAGACTAATAAACCCTTTTTAATTTCCTCCCCTCTATCCCTAGGGATTTTATAAGAATTAATCTACCACTACCTTCTAGAATCTCTAGCCCTTAAATTACCCTCGTCCTCTCTACCTTCTCTCAAGAAGGCCAGTCTACCTCCCAGACCTCTATTTAGGGCCCTATCTTTCCTAAAGATATAGATAGTCTAGGTAGGGTAGTTCTCTTCACGTTCTATACTCTAGAACAAAGAATTACCCAGAAGAAAATCTTTTCTTTAGCTTCCGCCTCCTTCTCGTCCCAGCTACCCTCTCAGCCCTTAGTTCCTCACCTCTCGCCTCCTAACCCCTATTCAAGAGGTAAGGAAAAATTTAGATTTTTTACTACCCAACTATAACTAGTCTTTTCTTCAGACCCATTTTACTTCTCGGCAGATTTAGCTAAAATAGCCTATTCAGCCTCCTTCCTCCAAGATTTAGCCCTTTCTTAGTTCTCCCCCTACCTCAACCTTTCTACTAGCCTCTCTAATTTTATTACCTATTCAAAATTCTTCTCAGCCCTTCAAGCTACCTTTAACAACCCAGATACCCTTAATACTACTAAAAGAGACCTATAGGCTCTAAAACAAAAAACCTCCTACTCGGCCTATTATTCAAAATTCATCTCCCTCGTCTCTATTCTCAGCTAGACCTCTAATATAATAAAAATCACTCACTTCTATAGAGGTCTAAAAGAGAACCTTAAGGACCTCCTAGTTAGCCAAGACATACCTCTAGATTTTTCTTCTTATACAAATAAGTGTATTTCTCTAAATAACAACCTCTTTACCCGCTAGAAGAAAAAGAAAAGAATTCAACCCCCAGTTTTAGCTCCCAACCCACCTACTATTTACCCTACTACCCCTATTTTACCCCCTAGCCCTATAAAACTTAACTCTACCCAGAGAAAGGCCTACCATAAGGCTAATAATCTCTATACCTACTATGGCCAGCCTAGCCACTTTGTTTAAAACTACCCTTACCCTAGGAGAAAGAAATTCTTAAATATTTCTTATACTTCTACCTCAGCCCTCCCAGCTTCTCTACCTCTAAATTCGACCCCTACCGCTACCCCTACTTCTTTAACAGCTCTTATTCCCTATAAAATAAAAAAAGAGAGCAGGTAGATAGCCCACAGCCTATTTTACCCACTCCTATCAGCTATCAGAATTATTTTTCAGCCCTTAAATCAGATCCAACCCAGCCACAACCCATTCTACAGCCCAATTTACACCCAACCTTCTCAACCTCCTATAAGCCACCATCAGTAGAGGATTCAATCAATACCAATACTAAAAAATCCTCTAAAAATTCCTCTATATACAACCTAGAGGACAACCTTAACCCTAATAGATTGATGGAGGAACCAGAAGGACCGTTTCCCAACCCCCTAAGGGCCCAGACACCCCCTATAAGGCCCCTAAAGCCTAAGCCCTATAGGCCTACACAGGCCATTTTCAACCCCCTGTTCCCCAAACCCCCCCCTAGGCCTAAAGCCCCTGTAACTTCAGCCATTACAGGGGGCCCCAGCAGCCCTAGCAACCCCACAGGGGCCCCCTCTCAGAATTCAACCCACAGCACGCCCGTTTTTCAGCCATTTTCAACCCCGTTTACTACACCCAGCATACCCAGTTTTCAGCCTATTTCAGCCCCTACCTCAACCTAATTTATTCACTCTTTAAACCTTGGAAATAAGGCCCCCCTCATCCTTCTTGCTACCTTTTCTAGAACTTCTAGATCTATTATAGTTGATTTAGGAGCTACCTCTTGTTTTATCAACTTTAACTTCGCCCTTTCTTAGAATTTCCCCCTTTAGAAGAAAACTTACCCTAAAGCCCTCTTAGTAGTAGATAGAAGGAAGTCTTCTACTAGAAATATTCTTTATAAAGTCAATATTTATCTCTAGATCAACCAGTACCTTAAAACTTTAATTTTTCAAGTTACAAAGATCTCAGGCTATTCAGCTATTTTAGGGCATTCGTGGCTTTCTCACTACAACCCTACTATAGACTAGAAAAATAGCTTTATTTCTTTTACCTTAGACATCTACCAGCTCTCCTGTTTACCCTCTCGCCCTTCGACTTCGCTCTTAGAATCTTTAACTATTATTTCAACCTCAAAACCCCAGACCTTAGCTTTTTCCTTAAACAACCCTATTGTGGCCTAGATTTCCAGTATAGCCCTTTTTTGATTCGCCAAAAGAGATAGGTCCCAGATCTATAGAGTATCTATTCAAGAGATCCAGGACCACCTCTCTTTAAAAGAGAAATCTCCTGAGAAAAAAGAAGAATTCCTTCAATCCACAATACCCTCTTAGTTTTACAACCTCCTACCCCTATTTTGAAAAAAGGATACTAAAAGACTCCCTCCTTACCAGGGCCCCCTCAACTACCCTATTAATCTCAAGAAGGGCAAATTAGCTCCCTTTAGCCCTCTTTACCCTATATTAGACCTTAAATTACAGGCCCTTCAGGCCTATTTAGACAATAACTTTTAAAAAGGCTATATTAAGCCTTCCTCTTCTTTAGCAGCCTCCCCAGTCCTATTTATTAGAAAACCAGGAGAAGGCCTTTGATTTTACATCAACTACAGGGCTTTAAATACTATTACTAAGTATAATAAAACCCCTCTTCCCCTTATTAATGATTTTCTTTAACGGCTCTTGAAAGCTAAAATCTTTTCTTAATTAGACCTCTAGTAGGGGTTTAATTAAATTTGAATTTAACAGGGCCACGAGCTTCTTATAGCCTTTTAAACCTGTTATAGCCTTTTTAAATATATAGTAATGCCCTTTAGGCTTACTAATGCTCCAGCTATTTTTCAGTCTTTTATTAATTACGTCCTTTAAGAATTTCTTGATATCTTTTGTGTCGTCTATATAGACGATATCTTTATTTTCTTAGATTTGAAGGAAGAATATGTTTAGTACCTCCGGGCTATCTTTAAAAAATTAGCTAAAGTAGGCTTATTTATTAAAGGAGAAAAATGTGATTTTTTTACTATTTCGACTTTTTTTCTTGGCTTTATTGTCTTTTTAGAGGGCTTATTTATGGATTTGACTAAAGTAGCTACTATTTGAGACTAGGAGCCTCCTTTTTTAGTTAAAAAACTTTAGTCCTTTCTTAGATTTACTAACTTTTACTAGAGATTTATTAAACGCTATTTTCTTATCTACCAACCCCTATTTCTTTTACTTTGAAAAAAATAGCCCTTTATGTAAAATTTAGCCTAATAGCAAGCCTTTGAGAGTTTAAAAACTCTATTTACTTTAGAGTCTATCCTTTAATACTTTAAACCCTACTCTTGATTTAATTCTTAAGACCAACTCTTTAGATAATGTTATTTTAGCTATCTTTTCCTAATAAGTACCCTATAATGGGAAATGTTTCTTACACCCTATTACCTATAGATCTTAAAAGCTTTTTAAAGCTAAAAGAAACTACGGGATAGGAGATAAGGAGATATTAGCTATTATAGACGCCTTAGCTAAATATCGTCTATATATAGAGTCTCTTGCTAGCCTTCTTTTAGTTCTTATAGATTATTTAAATCTATCTACCTTTACTTTAAAAAAAGTCTTAAATAGATAACAAGTCTAGTAGGCTAACGAGCTTTTCAGTATAAATTTTATTATTACCTTCTACCCTAGAGAATTTAATACTTAAGCCAATGCCCTTACTTAAAGACCCTAGGACTAGAAGGGGGGTATAGTAGCTATAGCCTCTAAAAAAACTATTATATTATCTGAAAAGATATTATACCTAAGGGCTATAGCTACTATAGCTACCTTATTTTTAAAATTCGAATTTATTTTTAATCTTTTAACTATTTACTTAGCCCTTCCCTTAGACCCTTTTTTTAAAGAAATTTAACTTTTCTTCAAAGACCCCCTAAACTTAGCCTCTCGATATCTAGCTATTAACCTAGCTACTTGTTTTATTTAAGACAGCCTTCTACTTATTTAAAATCTAGTTTATATATTAGAAGGAGATATAAGGAGGTAAGTTATTTTTTCTTAACATTCTTACCCAGCTATAGGCCACCCTAGTATTACTTCTACTTTTGAATTAGTTACTCAAGACTTCTGGTAGCCCTCTATTTAAAAGACTATTTAGTAATATATTTAAAACTACTCTATATGTTCTAGAATCAAGCCTTTTTAGCTACCCCCCTTTAGCTTTTTAAAACCTTTAGAAATTCTCTAGAAACGCTAGACCTTAGTCTCTATGGATTTAATTACTAGCCTTCCTCCTTTAAACTCCTTTAATACTATTATTATTTTATTAACTAACTCTTAAAAATAAGCTATTTTATATCCTATAATACTACTCTAGATTTTAAAGGCTAGGCCTTACTATTTAGAGATAATATCTTTTATCTTTACAGTCTTTCTTTTAAATTTATCTCTAATTAAGGTTTTATTTTTATTTCCAAATTTTTTAAAGCCCTGTATAGGTTACTTAGAATTAAGCAGAATTTTTCTACTATAAACTACCTATAATCTAACAGCTAAACGAAAGCTATTAATACTTTATTAAAATAATATCTTTAAGGGTATATATCCTATTAATAAAATAACTAGGTAGACTAGCTCTCTATAGCTGAATTTACTTATAATAATTCTATTTCTTTAACAACTAAGATTTCGCCTTTTTTTACTAACTACAGCTTTTATCCTTATTTCGACTCCCTACTTCCAGCCCTAGATTTAACTCTAGAAGAAGTAAAAGAATTTACTTCTTTGTTTTTAAACCTTGAGAATTTTATTCGTTTAGAAATCTACCTAGCTCAGGAAGCCTATTCTAAGTAGGCAAATAAAAGTTGACGATTTACTCTAAATTTTACTCTAGGCTCTCAAGTATAGCTGCTTTGCTACTATATTCACACTACTAGGCCTTCTTAAAAGCTTGATTTTAAATACTTAGGGCCCTTTGAGATATCTTAAAAAATCTCTCCCTATACCTATAAACTCAAGCTTTCCCCTAGTATGAAAATATACCTAGTTTTTCACGTTTCTCTACTTAAACCCCTAGCCAAAGATCTTCTCCCTAACTAAGTTATTCTTCCACCCCCCCCTATTAAGGTTGAAGGGGAAGAGGAATTCTAGGTAAAGGAAATTCTTGATTCTAGGATTAGAGGAAAGAAACGCTAGTTCTTAGTTAGCTAGGTAGGCTATAATATACCTACCTGAGAACCTTTGGAAAATATCTCCAAGACCAAGGCCTATTCAAAGTACCTAGCCCAGTACCCTTACCAGCCCTAGATATTTATTTGTTTATTTATCCTTGTTTTTATTTTAAATCAGCTCGTGGAACTCGCTTTGGAAAGGAGGGCCTACTATTATAAATAGCCTCCTTTAGACCTCTAGACCCCTTTAGCCTCCTTCAGTCCCTTTAAAGCCCTTCTAGCCTCCCTTAACCCTTATCTACTTCCTTTAGAAAGAATAGGCTATCTATGTAAGCCTCTAGATATAAGTAGAGAAACTAGCTAGCCTAGCTTAGCAGAATCTTCTTATCGGAGTTATTCCTTCCACCCTTTTCCATTTCTCTTTCTAGCCCCTGTTTTTCTCAAGTCATTATTCTTTCCGTCGGAGGAATATACCTCTCCAAAGGTCTAAACCTTCTATGTATATATATCTAGCCTTTTCCTCTTAGATAGATAGTTAGTTCTTTAGTTAGATTAACTTTTTCCCTCCTATACCTAGCTTGCCTCCTCCTTTTTTAAATTTGTTCTCTATGAGGTGTTAAAGAATATCTTGACTACAGCCTTACTATGTCCCTCTACCCTTAGCCCTCTACCCTTAATCTAGGTGTTTTTAATACTTGTAGCCCTATTGAATTTGAATTTGATTAAACCCCCACTAGAGGTCTAATTAAGAAAAGATTTTAGCTTTTAAGAGCTATTAAAGGGAATTGTTAATAAGAGGAAGGGGGGTTTTATTATGCTTAGTAATAGCGTTTAGGGCCCTGTAATTAACACAAAATTAAAGGCCTCCTTCTAGTTTTCTAATAAATAGGACTAGGGAGGCTGCTAAAGAAGAGGAAGGCTTAATATAGCCTTTTTGAAGGTTATTATCTAAATAGGCCTGAAGGGCCTGTAATTTAAGGTCTGACATAGGGTAAAGAGGGCTAAAGGGAGCTGATTTGCCTTCCTTAAAATCAATAGGGCAGTCAAGGGGGCCTTGGTGAGAAGGGAGTCTTTTAGCATCCTTTTTTCGAAATAGGGGTAGGAGGTTGTGAAACTAAGAGAGTATTATAGATTAAAGGAATTCTTCTTCTTCCTTAGGAGATTTCTCTTTTAAAGAGAGGTAGTTCTAGATCTCTTAAATAGATACTCTATAAATCTAGGACCTATCTCTTTTGGTAAATTAAAAAAGGGCTGTACTGGAAATCTGGGCTATAATAGGGTTGTTTAAGGAAAAAGCTAAGGTCTAGGGTTTTAAGGTTAAAATAATAGTTAAAGATTCCAAGGGTGAAGTTAAGGGGTGAGAGGGTAAATAGGAAAGCTGGTAGATGTTTAAGGTAAAAGAAATAGAGCTATTTTTCTAGTCTATGGTAGGGTTATAGTAAGAGAGCTACGAACGCCCTAAAATAGCTGAATAGCCTAAGATCTTTATAATTTGAAAAATTAAAGTTTTGAGGTACTAGTCGATCTAGAGACGAATATTGACTTTATAAAGAATATCTCTAGTAGAAGACTTCCTTCTATCTACTACTAAGAGGGCTTTAGGGTAAGTTTTCTTTTAAAGGGGGAAATTTTGAGAAAGGGTAAAGTTGAAGTTAATAAAACAAGAGGTAGCTCCTGAATTAACTATAATAGATCTAGAAGTTTTAGAAAAGGTAGTAGAAAGGATAAGGGGGGCCTTATTTCTAAGGTTTAAAGAGTAAATAAATTGGGTTAAGGTAGGGGCTGAAATAGGCTGAAAACCGGGTGTGCTGGATGTAGAAAACGGGGTTGAAAATAGCTGAAAAACGGGTGTGCTGTAGGTTGAATTCTGAGAGGGGGCCCCTATGGGGTTGCTAGAGCTGCTGGGGCCCCCTGTAATGGCTGAAGTTATAGGGGCTTTAGGCCTAGGGGGGGGTTTGGGGAATAGGGGGTTGAAAATGGCCTGTGTAGGCCTACAGGGCTCAGGCTTTAGGGGCCTTATAAGGGGTATCTAGGCCCCTAGGGGGTTGGGAAACAGTCCTTCTAGTTCCTCTATTAATTTATCAGGGTTAAGGTCGTCCTCTAGGTTGTATATAGAGGAATTTTTGGAGGATTTTTTGGTATTGGTATCAATTAAATCCTTCACTAATAGTAGCTTATAGGAGGTCAAGAAGGTTAGGTGTAAATCGGGCTATGGAATAGGCTGTAGCTAGGTTAGATCTAATTTAAGGGCTAAAAAATAATTCTAATAGCTGATAGAAGTAGGTAAAATAGGCTATGGGCTATCTACCTACTCTCTTTTCCTATTTTATAGGGAATAAGAGCTGTTAAAGAAGTAGGGGTAGTAGTAGGGGTTAAATTTAAAGGTAGAGAAGCTAGGAGGGCTAAGGTAGAAGTATAAGAAATATTTGAGAATTTCTTTCTCCTAGGGTAAGGGCAGTCTTAAACAAAGTAGCCAGGCTAGCCACAGTAGGTATAAAGATTATTAGCCCTACAGTAGGCCTTCCTCTAGGTAGAGTTGAGTTCTATAGGGCTAGGGGGTAAAACAGGGGTAGTAGGGTAAATAGTAGGTAGGTTAGAAGCCAAAACCGGGAGCTGAATTCTTTTCTTTTTCTTCTAGCAGGCAAAGAGGTCGTTATCTAAAGAAATATACTTATTTACATAAGAAGAAAAATCTAGAGGTATGTCTCGGCCAACTAGGAGGTCCTTAAGGTTTTCTTTTAGACCTCTATAGAAGTGAGTAATTTTTACCATATTAGAGGTCTAGCCAAGAATAGAGACGAGGGGGACAAATTTTAAATAATAGGCTAAGTAGGAGGTTTCCTATTTTAGAGCCTATAGGTCTCTTTTAGTAGTACTGAGAGCATCTAGGTTGTTAAAGGTAGCTTAAAGGGCTAAGAAGAATTCTAAATAGGTAATAAAATCAGAAAGGCTAGTAGAAAGGTTAAGGTGGGGGGAGAATTAAGAAAGGGCTAAATCTTAGAGAAAGGAGGCTAAATAGGTTATTTTAGCCAAATCTATCAAGAAGCAAAATAGGTCTAAAGAAAAGACTAGTTATAGTTAGGTAGTAAAAAATCTAAATTTTTTCTTACCCTCTAAATAAGGGTTAGGAGGTAAGAGGCAAGAAACCGAGGGCTAAGAGGGTAGCTGGGACGAGAAGGAGGCAGAAGCTAAAGGAAAGATTTCCTTCTAGGTAATTCTTTATCCTAGAGTATAGAACGCAAAGAAAACTACCCTACCTAGACTATCTATATCTTTAGAAAAGATAGGGCCCTAAATAGAGGTCTAGGAGGTAGACTAGCCTTCTTAAGAGAAGGTAGAGAGGACAAGGGTAATTTAAGGGCTAGAGATTCTAGAAGGTAGTGGTAGATTAATTCCTACAAAATCCCTAGGGATAGAGGGGAGGAAATTAAAAAGGGTCTATTAGTCTAAAGTTATTATAGGAACTAAGAGGGGATGAAAAGAGGTAGGAAGATAGGGGAGTTAGATTAAGCTATTAAAAATACCTAGATTAAGGGTAGAGGGCTAAGGGTAGAGGGATATAGTAAGGCTATAGTCAAGATATTCTTTAATACCTTATAGAGAATAAATTTAAGGAAGGAGGAGGCAAGCTAGGTGTAGGAGGGAAAAAGTTGATCTGACTGAAGAACTAACTATCTATCTGAGAGGAAAAGGCTAGGTATATATATATAGAAGGTTTGGACCTTTGGAGAGGTATATTCCTCTGATGGAGAGAATAATGACTTGAGAAAAACAGGGGCTAGAAAGAGAAATGGGAAAGGGCGGAAGGAATAACTCCGATAAGAAGATTCTGCCAAGCTAGGCTAGCTGGTTTCTCCACTTATATCTAGAGGCTTGTATAGATAGCCTATTCTTTCTGAAGGAGGCGGATAGGGGCTGAGGGAGGCTGGAAGGGCTTTGAAGGGGCTGAAGGAGGCTGAAGGGGTCTGGGGGTCTGAAGGAGGCTGTTTATAACAGGCCTCTTTAATTTATACTATACTAGTCTGTATAGATACCAGGCAGTATAGTAGTAAATAAAGTCATTTAACACTTAAATACTAAATACTATTAAAAGGTTTATTTTTCTTAATGAGGTTAAGAGATAAAATGTTAAGAGATTAAGAGATAAAGGGTTAAGAGGTTAAAGGATAAAAGGATAAAAGGTAGAGAGTTAAAAAATAAGAGGTTAAAAGGTTAATGAGACGAATCTACTTACTGCTTGTAAAGTAGACCACTCGGCCAAAAGACCAGAATTCCAAATCAACATTTGGCATTCCAAGCAGTATATAAAACCCATACCGTCATAGTTGAAATATATAGGGTTAGAATATGGAAAGTTAGAATATAAGAGGTAAAGAGGTGAGAGGTTAAGAGGTTAGCAGGTAGGAGGTTAAGAGGTAGGAGGTTAAGAGGTTAAAAGGTTACGAGGTTAGGAGGTAGGAGGTAGGAGGTAGGAGGTTAAGATATAAGAGGTTTGGAGGTTAGGAGGTAGGAGGTTGATAATTTTAGACTTGGGGTCTAGTTACTAACATGAGGTGTTTAAGTATTTACTACCGTATGAGGGGACCGCCTACATACTGCTTAAAAAGTGTATATATATAGTAATATTATTGATATGAAGCTTGACCACTATTGCTAGCCTAGATGTATTGGCTAAAGGACTAGAATAGTTAATTAATAATGACTACTTGAAGTAGTATAAGGGTATAAGAGCTATACTGTCACAGTTATGAGAACAATGTGCCCTAATGATATATGTGATGGGCTGGACTAGAGGAACTGGTTGTGAAGCAGATTTTGTTGTCTTTTGTGTTGTTTTTATTTCCTTTAGCTGGACTCAAGACCTGGATAGCCATGGTTCCCTGCATCAGGAGCTTTCAGATGATAGGAGTGAGCTTGTTCTTTATGAAATCCCTATCAGTAAGACCAAGGACGAGCTTTGAAGTGTGATGCTTCTTCCGGCTTGCCCTCCCTTGGCCAGTTGACCTCATCAGGGTTGAGATACCATGAAGGGTCGCCCTCGGTTTCGGTCACACTCCAGCCATTGCCCAGCCATCTCAGCCTATTGCCTGTGGGGTCGGTGCTCTGGAAGTTGAAGTCTTCCCAGCGCGGGCTTTGCAGTACGTCGAGAGCATGAAGGGTTGAACCTGGCCAAAGTCCAATGATCCAATTGCCGTTACCCCCATCGCTTCGGTACCATGACTTGCACTTGGGCGAGAGGTGTGATGTTAGCTAACGCCTCTCTTGGGAATAGACTCCACGGCACTTACCTTATCCAAGTAAACTGTGTCTGTGAAATAGGACCCAATATACTGTTGGAAGTCCCTGACCCTCTCCGCCTTGGGCTCTACTGTGGTATAGTCCTCTTTCTGCATTTTGCGTAATATCTTGACGCAGTAATCACACTCGCTCTCAAGGATCTTGGTGAGGGAGCCAAAGCCAATGGCGCTGTTCGGCCCAAACATCATCAGATAGTTTGGAAAGCCGTCCACCATGACGCTCAGGTAGCTCTCCGGATGTGGGCTCCAGCGTTGTGCGAGTGTCACCCCATTGGAACCTACAACTTCGAAATTGGGCGGCGCGCTCGTCCTGAAGCCTGTGGCACACGCCAGCGCGTCAACTTGGACCTCTCGACCGCTGACAAGCTTGACCCCGTTCTCGGTAATCTCAGCGATGGTCTCGTTGATGACCTGGACGTTGTCTTGGCTCAGGGCTTCAAGATAGCCTTTCCCCGGGGTCAGGCGTCGACACCCAGGGGCAAAGGTCGGGATGATAACATCAAAGAGCTCGGGCTTCTTGGCGAGCTTCTCCCTCATCGACGCCGTGAAGGCCTTGATGAGCTCCTTCTGCATGCCTGAGCCGTGGATAGTACCCTCGTGGATGACGTTACCTCCATCCTCGATGACCTTGCGAAATTTGAGGTACTCCTCCTGGTTTGAGGCGAGAGCTTGCCGCTTTTCCGGCGTCACTATATTCGAGGGTAGCCGGCCGGTCAGTAAATAGACGGTAGATATTTACACATGTGTGACAACCGCGGAAACAAGCCAGGGGAAAGGGACAAAAAGACAAAGAAAACGAAGTAACAGAATATGAAAATGAAGACAGGAAGAAAAGACTTCTAGGCTGACGGGTGTAAAGGAGAGGATTCAGACTCACGCCCATCTTGGTCAAGACCAAGTGCAGTCATCGCAGCGTCACCGAACGCGTTTGATGATATCCAAGTGGGTGAGCGCATGAAAACCGTCATGTTGACGCCTTCCACGGGCTGCAGGCTCGGTACGATCTGTATAGAACTGGAACCATTTCCAATAACACCGACTCGTTTGTTGCGGAAATCGTACCTTGAAATCTCGTCAGCTCTCACTGCCCGACGAAGCAGGTTGTACGCCCATTGGGGGCGTATATACATATCGTTCATATTCACCACGTCCAATAGGCGTTAATATGACCTGTCGCGCGTTACTCACTCCTCATCCCACTCAGCCGAGTGCAGCAGCTTCCCTCGAAACCTTTCAAGCCCAGGCACTTGTGGCCAGGCGACCTCGTTCAGCTGGCCTCGAGCCGTGACGACAAAGTCTACGTCGTGCTCCTCGAAGGTCTCGCCAGTATCGACCTTCTGCACCCGGACAGCCCACTTATTGGCCTCGGCATCCCATGCACATCGTGTGACCTTGTGCTGCGTCTTGATGAAGCGTACTGCGCCAAACCTTTCCGCAACGCCTTGCAGGTAGGCCTGGATCTCTCGCCCAGGTGCATATAGGGATGACCAGTGGGGGTTTGGCGCAAACGTGTACTGATATGAGTGAGATGGGATGTCACAAGCCAAGCCGGGATATTTGTTCAGCCACCAGACCCCCCCGACGCCCTCGTTCTTTTCGTACACGACAAGATCGATGTTTCTGATCCGTTCGGGTATCCTGATGGCCGCACAGATCCCAGAGAACCCAGCGCCGATTACTCGGACCTTGAGCCGCCTCGAGTTTTCCACAGGCTCGTCTTTTAGCGTAAAAGAGCTGGTGCCGTTGGTGGTGGTTCCGACTGGGCCAGTTGGATGAGCCATCTCCAAGGATTTTCTGCTGTCTCTACCGTAGACGACCTGGTCGCGGGTGGGTTGTATCCAATGACTGATAGCGATGCGTGTGCGACAGCCTTCGCCCACAGCAATATATCTATATGTAAGTATATGTAAATAGGAATTATGAATATTAGGGAACCAGGAGGAGTCGAGGAGGGCACCTGCTCTAACAGCGGTATCAGTGTGGCTGTTTCATTGCGGGTAATTCGAGGCCCGAAGATATCAAACCGTCCTGGCGTGGGGAACGTTGCTGCGGTAAGTTATAGTCTGTATCCTTCCTACCCGCTGGTCACTTCCGAGCGGCAATCGTCGCGACCGACGCTCGCTTCCAAGCATGACAACTCTCTCACTAAGCCGGTTTGAGTGGCCCCCTGCTCTCGGGATTGCCTCTGATCCGGGCGTGGGAGGCCGCGGCCGCCAGTCCTGTCCCCTGGTCCCATGACGCCTATAGCCGAAAGGCCGGCGCGGGGAAGGTGCGGAGATGTTGCTGCGTCGGCAAACAGCATTTCGACCCTTTGTGGGCCGCTAGGCATGACTTTGTTCCAGGAACCCAGGCAGACTCCTCTCAAGAGCTGTAATGGCGCAGAGGTGCATTGCCTGCTACGCGGCCACGGCATCTACATGCAAATCACCTGGGCAGTACTCACCACCCAGAGTCCTACATTTTCACCTCCCAGAGAACAAATCCCAAGCTCCCACATCTAAACCTCCTGCCTCCTAGCCCCATGTCCCTCCTCGCCCCTGTCCCTCCTAACCTCTTATAGCCTCGAAGATTCCCAAGTCTACAGGTCACAGCAGCCAGGATGGCGATCGAGACCGGGCTGCGGGGTTTCATCACCCAATTGTGTATATATATGTGACGAAGAACTGATTCAGCATGTCTCGAATCTCGCCTGGGATAACCTCATGAAGGATAAGCATACCGGTAATGACAGTCGACTGATCCCCGAGATACTTGTACCCAAGGTAAACCCATCTATGGTTGAACATTCTAGTATAATGTTCTCTTCTCTCATGGAACGGCCTCCCCTTGGGACGATGACCTTACCTGGGAGGTACATGGCGGTGTGGTGGCGGTGGGAAAGTGACCGTGGACATTGGACGCACCTTGCTCCTGGTGAGCTGGGCAGGCAGAGTCCGTGTGATGCGAATCGCTTCTCGACTTGTGAGCTAGATTATCACGGGTTCACGCAGACAGGTGGAGATCCAGAGCACTAGAGCTTGACTCTCAAATCTTCGAATTTGACTATTGCACAGGGTGTCCAGTCTCTCTAGACACAGGGATGGCACAAAAGAAAACCCCGGTATACTGTATCTGCATCGTCTATGTTGAGCGCTTATTGGGCCTTGGAGGAGACGATCTCTGTGAGCCGTGTCAGCAACTGAGAAGTCCCAATGGGTCAGTAGACGGATCGCTGGGACGGACGCACTCTCGACATCAGCCACGCTTTGCGCCAGAATCTGCTGCAGGACCTTGGGGTTCTCCAGCTCCTTCTGGACCTTGGCAATGATGGAATCAGCCAGTTCCTTCTGCTGGCGCTGCTTGACCTGGCCCTCGTAACGGACCCAGGAGTCCAGGACGGCCTTGGCCTCGGCGGCCAGGGCTGTCTTCTGGTCCAGCTCGTAGGCCTCAGCCTCGAGCCTAGCGGTCTCCTACATCGAAGTGGTCAGAAGCCGTACGTTGCGGTGGGGTGCGGGTGCGCCGGGGGGCGGGACGTCGGCAGCATGGCATACCTTGGAGACCTCGAACAGGCTCTTGGTGACGTCGACGACACCCTCCATCTGCTTGACGTTCTCGATACGGTCCTTGACGGCCTGGGTGTGGTCGGAGCGGGCAGCGTTCAGGATGCCGGCGATCTTCTTGCTCTGACCCTGGGCCCACTCGCTGTAGGAGGGGCCGGCGTACTTGATGACGGCGCCCCAGACGCTCAGGAGACAGAAGGCGACGATGGTCTCCTCGTTGACGACATAGTACTCGTTACTGAGGGCGTAGGCGGACAGGCCGGCGGCGGAGGACAGGATGGCGGTCTTGGAGACGAGCGAGTTGCCGGGCAGGGCGTCGAGGATGGACTGGGCCTTCTTCTTGGGGTCCTCGGCGGGCACGTTGGACGAGTAGCGGGCGCTGGTGGCGTTGATGGCGGACGAGGAGGATGCCAGGGCGGGCAGAGATCGGGGCAGGATGGAAGGCCGCAGACGGGCAGCCCCTGCGTCGGCGAGTAGAGCACAGCGCGTCAGTCTCGATCCAAGGCAGCTCAATTGCGGTCCCGGTGCAGCGGTGCGGGCGGGCCAATTGGGCGGGCAGGGGCGACGAGGGCATTCATTGCGGTCCGGACAAACTCACCGACAGCGCTTCTAGCCAAGCGGGACGCCATTGTGATGTGGTGGGAGACGGGGTGGTGTGGGTTTTGCCGTGTCGGGCCTGGGACGGATTGGATGTTGGTGCGAGGTTGAGACACTTTCTCGCAGGAACCTTTTGCTGTCGGGCGCTGACGGAGTTGCTCTCTTTGCTCCGAGAGAGGTTTGCGTGCTCTGCTACCACTCCACTAGCCCATCCTGGGCAGCCTGAGCAGCCCAGGTGCCCCGAACACCCACCCAGCACAGGCACCCGGGTTGCCTACCTGGCCAAGCTCTCCCACTAACGCGGCTCGCCCGGGAAGAACTTCTGCCCTGTTAACCCACCGCGCCTGTCCTGTTAGCAGCCTCCCTCCCGCACACCTGTAAGTATCTACGTACCCAGGTGGGGGCCCGTTTTTTCTTTTTGGTTTTTGATATGTTTTTCTTGACCCTCCCTGCCGCCTCGACCCGTCCAACCCGGCTGCCGACGGACAACTTCTGTCCTTGGACTCTGATGCCCTTCTACTGCCCGGCCTCTGGCAAAGAACCCACAGCACTCTGAATTATCAGCAGTGCCGCACACACACACACACACACACACACACACACACACACACACACGATGCCGTCTGCAGTGGGAGTACGCAAGGCGTCTAAGCGGAAGAGACCAGACACAAATGAGCCGCCCAAGAAACGCGCACGATCCCAGAGTACGAGCAGCGACCGTAGCCAAGCCCAAGACGACGGCCACGGCCACGATCCCCAAGCCAAGATCCTACTTCTCGAGACAGCAATCCTCGAATCCAAACGAAACTACAACAACATCACCACTCTGCTCCACATCGCCCGAGACAAGCACAAGGACGAGGATGAGGCACTGCTCGCCACAGTGGCCCTTTGCAGGGTCTTCGTCAGGCTCCTTGCTGCCGGCAGCCTCCTAAGGAAGAACAACTCTGCCGAGAAGGATGTTATCCTGGTGCATTGGCTGAGAGACCGCTTGTCTGAATACAACGAGGCCCTGCTGTCGTTCCTTGCCAGCGACGGCCACGCGCTTACCGCCCTGACGCTGTCCATGCGGCTGCTCAAGGCGCACGGCCAGTATCCGTACCGCGAGGGGGACGAACACAGTTTCCCAAAGGTGCTTCTGAGGGACATCGTGGCCGCGCTGTGCCGCCCGGGGGCTGATCAAGTGCGGAGAGAGTTTGTCGAAAAGTTTGTCGACGAGTACGATGACATACGACTGTACACGTTCAAGGCCATCCAGGACAAGCTCGCAGAGCAGGGTATACGGTCGGGATCCCCGTCAAGGCCAGCAAGCGACGGTTCATTTGAGGCGGTCTTTGAGCTACTCTCCTCGATCGAGGGCGTCCCACAATCCCGCCAGGAGCTTGCCGACTTCTACGTTGACCCTCCAAAGAAGGAAAAAGGCCACGAGCTCTTCTCAGTCTCTAAACACAAGAAAGCGGCCCAGGACGCATGGCTAGCTCTGATGGGCCGGGACATGACAAGGGATCAAAGAAAACGTCTGCTAGACATCATGTCCGGGGTCATCGCGCCGTGGTTTACAAAGCCAGAGTTGCTGATGGACTTTCTCACCGACTGCTACGACTCAGGAGGCTCCATGTCCCTGCTTGCGCTCTCTGGTGTCTTCTACCTCATTCAGGAGCGAAACCTGGACTATCCTGCGTTCTACACCAAGCTTTACTCACTTCTGGACCCAGACATACTCCACTCAAAACACCGCTCTCGCTTCTTGCGCCTCCTCGACATGTTTCTCGCTTCCTCGCATCTGCCCGCCGCCATCGTGGCAAGCTTCATCAAACGTCTGGCACGGCTCAGTTTGAACGCACCACCAAGCGCGATAGTCGCTATCATCCCGTGGATGTACAACCTCTTCAAGAAGCACCCGACCACCACATTCATGATGCACCGTGTGCCCCGGACGGAAGAAGAGAAAGTAAAACTCGCCACCGAGGGCATGGATGACCCCTTCGACTCCGACGTGCAGGATCCCATGGAGACGCACGCCATCGATAGCTGCATCTGGGAGGTTGTGCAGCTCCAGACCCACTACCACCCCAACGTTGCCACTATCGCCAAGATCGTGTCAGAACAGTTCACCAAGCAATTTTACAACATGGAAGATTTTCTCGACCATTCGTACGCTAGCCTCCTCGAGGCGGAGATGGGGAAGAACATCCGGAGAGCGCCCGTGGTAGAATTTCAGATCCCAAAAAGGATCTGCCTGCCTCAGGATATAGCTTCGCAGCCGGAGACCAACCTCCAGGCGAAGCTCTGGGACTTCTCATAGAGTTATGCGTTGAATAAAACTACCCAATTGATACCCCTTGACCAGTGTAATCAGACTCTGTTGTAGCAAGTAACAGAGACTGTAATTCAAAAGACTGTTGTAGGATTACAGTGTCTTGTCATTTCAAAATATAGTACCCTAGTTAATTTATTATAAAGTTAGCCATTCTATAGACTATCAGCCTTCTTTGGATTCCACTTCTAGGCCGGAATTAACAGTAGGGTGAAGTAAGGGCTATATAGAGTAGTAGCAAGAGTCATTAAGCCTAACTTTAATAGACTTTAATTTAATTTACACTATATCTACCGTTAGTCATTTTATATATATACTAAGATATATAAATAAAGCATAACGTCAGGCACCAACGAGCGAGACACCCCAGCGAGCGAGACACTTTTCCACCAACCCCTCTAGCCCAACTTCCAACCACGTTTTTTCGCGTCACATCTAAAAATGAGCAAAACATAGGAAGCCATTATTCAAGCTACTATTCAAGCTATTAAATCCGACCCAAAACTAAGCTTTCGACGTACGGCAAAGAAGTATAATATCCCTCACTCAATACTTGCCTATAGAATGGCCGGCCAAACTACACGACGTGATACCCACCCCAACAACAAGAGATTGACAAAAATAGAAGAGGAGGTACTTATCCAATACGTACTTGACTAGGATTCGTAAGGATATTTGCTTGTTCTTAAGGATATTAAAAATATAGCAAATTCCCTGCTTCACGACCATAGTAGTAGCGCCGTTGGGATAAACTAGGTAGAGAGACTCGTTATGTTAGATACACGTCTTAAAACACGCGTTAATCATATATATAACTATAGGAGGGCCCTATATGAAGATCCCGACGTAATAAACACATGGTTCAACCTTGTATCTAATACTTGTAAGAAATATAGCATCTCTGACTATAATACCTATAACTTTAACAAGTTAGGCTTTATAATGGGTGTTAGTTTGCCTAGAACTATGATTACATGTTTAGATTAGCAAGGAAGAGCAAAATAAATATAGCCTAGGAATCGTTAATAGGTAACAGGTATTGAGTTAATTAGTAGGGATAGGTGGTGTAGACCGCTATTTCTAATTGTAAAGGCAAAGGTTTACCTTGCAAGTTAGTATACTAAGGGTAGCCTCCCTAACAACTAGGTTATCAAAACAAGCCTAAATAGATAAATAACTAATAATATTGCTATAGAATGAATTTAATACTTTAAAAAACATACTACGCTATAGAAAAAAGATGTTTATTAGCTGTTACTTCTTGACAGGCATGGAAGCCACTACTCTATGGATTTTAAGCAATATTGTAAGATAAAGAACATTATTACCCTTTGTATACCTCCTTATTCATCCCATCTACTTCAGCTACTTAATGTTGGGTGTTTTAGTCTGCTAAAGAAAGCTTATAGTATAGAAATCTCCCTGTTTAGCAGGGCCTGGATTACCTATATTAATAAGACTAAGTTCTTTCTTGCCTTCCACACTACATATAAGAAGGTTTTTAAGCCAGAAACTATTAAGGGGGCTTTTAGAGGTATAGGCTTAATCCCATTTAATCAAGAAGCTGTACTTTCTAAGCTGGATATTAAGGTTTAAACACTAATAAGATAGCCAGGCTCCCTAATACTACCTATACCTTAGGTCTCCCAGACGCCATATAACTCAACAGAGGTAGCTTCTTAATCAACTCTAATCAAGGATCGCATCTCTCAACACTAGAGAAGCTCTCTAATACTAATTTTAGCTACTATTAACCAGTTAGTAAAGGAGACATAGTTATTAGCCCATATAGTTACCTTATTAACCTAAGAGGCCTATACTCTTTAAGAGGCAAATATCACACTTTCTAAGTATTGGAGAGCTAAAAGAACCTATATACAGGATAGAGGGGTACTTCGTATATAGGATGCTAGGGAAATAATTAATGAAAAGGAAAAGGAAAAGAGGCTAGCTAGTAAAATAAGTAGTAGCGATAATAAGGCGGTCTGCGGTGAACCGAGTAAGCGACGCTATGGTAACTGTGGCGAGACTAGGCATAATGCGCAAACATGTAAGAAAGATATAGAATCGTCTATAGATTCTGATTCTGATTGAATTCAATTGATTTTTTTTGTTGTGGTGCTGCAATTGAGGTTCCAGTGCTGTTGGTGTAGAAAAGTGTCTCGCTCGCTGGAGTGTCTCGCTCGTTAGTGCTTGACGTTATAGGAAATAAAATAATAATTTCCTTTTATCTTATACTTTTAAAACTTTAATTATAGACTATTTATATTCTTTAAGCTTTTCTACTAAACTAAAATGGTAAAAAATATTCTATAAATACAAGAAATAATATATCTTATGAGTAAGATTCATTATATATGGCTCTAAATAATAACTTTCTAATCTATTTTATATTATAAATATTAGTATTAAGCTATATCTAATCTTTACTATTTATACTAATACTTTTAACTACTTAAAGTTAAAGCTATTATAAAATATAAGTCAGTCTAATAATATTAAATACTATTAAAATATAAATTACTTAAAACAAACTATAAAAACTATTAAAATATAACTAATTACTAATAGCAAATTAAATGTCCTAGCTAAAAGACTAGAATTAATAACCAAAGTTGTTTATTTTATAACAGTATATAAGCTTTATATTATTACAACCGCCCTTAAGGCCTTTTAGAGCTTCTAGACACTTAGAATTTAAAAAAATAGTTTTAGACAATAGCATTTTAAGTCATAGCATTTAGTACTACTTATTATTAAATTAACTTAAAAGCTAATAAGAGGCCTAAAAATCTTAAACAAAATAGATAGTTTAATTTAATTTAATTAAATTGCTAAATAAATAGCCCTTTATAGAAGTATAGTTATAATATATTAATCTATATTAAGATATATTTTTTAAAGAAATAATAAATTTTAAATTAGTCTTTTTATTTAAAAGAAAGTTTAAACTAAAGGACTTAAACTTTAGCTTTTTAGTTATTAATTAAAATAAATTTAATTATTGTTAATAAATTAAATATTTTGGCTAAAAATATTATAGGACCGGGTATATAGACTAGGCACGTAGCTGGTAGTGCTAAAAATTACTATATATGCCTATAAATAGGGCTATAAGCTAGTAGGCCTATAGCTAGCCCTTTATTTCTTCTATAAGATTTAGTCTATTGTTAAAGCAATAACTATACTATTAATAAATTAATATATAGCCTATTATATCTATACTTTATACTTATTTACCTAGTTCCTTAGTACATATTATAAACAGCCTCCTTCAGACCCCCAGACCCCTTCAGCCTCCTTCAGCCCCTTCAAAGCCCTTCTAGCCTCCCTCAGCCCCTATCCGCCTCCTTTAAAAAGAATAGGCTATCTATGCAAGCCTCTAGATATAAGTGGAGAAACTAGCTAGCTTAGCTTGGTAGAATCTTCTTATCGGAGTTATTCCTTCCGCCCTTTTCTATTTCTCTTTCTAGCCCTTGTTTTTCTCGAGTCATTATTCTCTTTGTCGGAGGAATATACCTCTCTGAAGGTTCGAACCTTCTATGTATATATACCTAGCCTTTTCCTCTCAGATAGATAGTTAGTTCTTTAGTTAGATTAACTTTTTCCCTCCTATACCTAGCTTGCCTCCTCTTTCCTTGAATTTGTTCTCTGTAAGGTGTTGAAGAATATCTTGACTACAGCCTTACTATGTCCCTTTATCCTTAGCTTTCTACCCTTAATCTAGGTGTTTTTAACAGCTTGATCTGACTCCCCTATCTTCCTACCTCTTTTCGTCCCCTCTTGGTTCCTATGATGACTTTAGACTGGCAGACCCTTTTTGATTTCCTCCCCTCTATCCCTAGGGATTTTGTGGGAATTAATCCACTACTGTCTTCTGGAATCTCTGGCCCTTAGATTACCCTCGTCCTCTTTGCCTTCTCTTGAGGAGGCTAGTCTGCCTCCTAGACCTCTATTTAGGGCCCTATCTTTCCTGAAGATATAGATAGTCTAGGTAGGATAGTTCTTTTTACGTTCTATACTCTAGGATAAAGAATTGCCTAGAAGGAAATCTTTCCTTTAGCTTCTACCTCCTTCTTGTCCCAGCCACCCTCTTAGCCCTTAGTTCCTTACCTCTTGCCTCCTGACCCCTATTTAGGGGGTAAGGAAAAATTTAGATTTTTTACTACCTAACTGCAACTAGTCTTTTCTTTGGACCTATTTTACTTCTCAGTAGATTTAGCTAAAATAGCCTATTTGGCCTTCTTCCTTTGAGATTCGGCCCTTTCTTGGTTCTCTCCCTATCTCGACCTTTCTATTAGCCTCTCTGATTTTATTACTTATTTGGAATTCTTCTCGGCCCTTTAAGCTGCCTTTAACGACCTAGATGCTCTTAGTATTACTGAAAGAGACTTATGGGCTCTAAAATAGGAAACCTTCTGCTTAGCCTATTATTTAAAATTCGTCCCCCTTGTCTCTATTCTCAGCTAGACCTCTAATATGGTAAAAATCACTTACTTTTGTAGAGGTCTAAAAGAGAACCTTAAGGACCTCCTAGTTGGTTAAGACATGCCTCTAGATTTTTCTTCTTACGCGAATAAGTATATTTTTCTAGATAATAACCTCTTTGCTTGCTAGAAGGAAAAGAAAAGAATTTAGCCCCTGGTTTTAGCTTCTAACCTACCTACTATTTACCCTACTACCCCTGTTTTACCCCCTAGCCCTATGGAACTCGATTCTACCTAGAGGAAGGCCTACTGTAGGGCTAATAATCTCTATATCTACTGTGGCCAGCCTGGCCACTTTGTTTAGGACTGCCCTCACCCTGGGAGAAAGAAATTCTTAAATATTTCTTATACTTCTACCTCAGCCCTCCTAGCTTCTCTACCTCTAAATTCGACCCTTACTGCTACCCCTACTTTTTTAACAGCTCTTATTCCCTATAAAATGGGAAAAGAGAGCAGGTAGATAGCCTATAGCCTATTTTACCTACTCTTATCAGCTGTCGGAATTATTTTTCAGTCTTTGAATTAGATCTGACCCAGCTATAGTCTATTCTATAGCCTGATTTATACCTAACCTTCTCGACCTCCTATGAGCCACTATTAGTAGAGGATTTAATTGATATTGATACTAAAAAATCCTCCGAAAATTCCTCTATATATGATCTAGAGGACGACCTTAACCCTAATGGATTGATGGAGGAACTAGAAGGATCGTTTCCTGACCCCCTAGGGGCCTAGACGCCTCTTGTAAGGCCCCTAAAGCCTGAGCCCTATAGGCCTACATAGGCCATTTTCGACCCCCTGTTCCCTGAACCCCTCCTTAGGCCTGAAGCCCCTGTAACTTTAGCCATTGCAGGGGGCCCCAGTAGCCTTAGCGACTCTGTAGGGGCCTTCTCTTAGAATTCGACCTACAGTATGTCCGTTTTTCAGCTATTTTTGACCCTGTTTTCTATACCCAGTATACCCGGTTTTTAGTCTATTTTAGCCCTTATCTTAACCTAATTTATTCACTCTTTAAACCTTGGAAATAAGGCCTCTCTTGTTTTTTTTACTATTTTTTCTAGAACTTCTAGATCTATTATGGTTGATTTAGGAGCTACCTCTTGTTTTATTAACTTTAATTTTGCCCTTTCTTAGAATTTCCCCCTTTAGAAGAAAACTTACTCTAAAGCCCTCTTAGTAGTGGATAGAAGGAAGTCTTCTACTGGGAATATTCTTTATAAAGTTAATATTTGTCTCTAGATTAACTAGCACCTTAAAATTTTGATTTTTCAAGTTATAAAGATTTTAGGCTATTTAGCTATTTTAGGGTATTTGTGGCTTTCTCACCATAATTCTACCATAGACTAGAAAAATAGCTCTATTTCTTTTACCTTAGATATCTACTAGCTCTCCTGTTTACTCTCTTACCTCTTAACTTTACCCTTAGAATCTTTAACTATTATTTCGACCTTAGAACCCTAGACCTTAGCTTTTTCTTTAAACAACCCTATTATGGCCTAGATTTCTAGTGTAGCCTTTTTTCGATTTGCCAAAAGAGATAGGTCCTAGATCTATAAAATATCTATTCAAGAGATCCAGGACTATCTTTTTTTAAAAGAAAAATCTCCTAAGGAAGAAGAAGAATTCCTTTGATCTATGATACCCTCTTAGTTTTATAACCTCTTACCCCTATTTTGAAAAAAGGATACTAAAAGACTCCCTCCTTACCAGGGCCTCCTTAACTGCCCTATTGATCTTAAGGAGGGTAAATTAGCTCCCTTTAGCCCTCTTTACCCTATGTTAGACCTTGAATTACAGGCCCTTCAGGCCTATTTAGACGATAACCTTTAAAAAGGCTATATTAAGCCTTCCTCTTCTTTAGTAGCCTCCCTAGTCCTATTCGTTAGAAAACTAGGAGGAGGCCTTTGATTTTGCGTCAACTATAGGGCTCTAAACGCTATTACTAAGCGTAATAAAACCCCCCTTCCCCTTATTAATGATTCCCTTTAACAGCTCTTGAAAGCTAAAATCTTTTCTTGATTAGACCTCTGGTAGGGGTTTAATTAAATTTGAATTTGACAGGGCTATAAGCCCCTTATAGCCTTCCAAACCCGTTACAGCTTTTTTAAATATATAGTAATGCCCTTTAGGCTTACTAATACTCTAACTATTTTTTAGTCTTTTATTAACTATGTCCTTTAAGAATTTCTCGACATCTTTTATATTATCTATATAGATAATATCCTTATTTTCTTAGATTTGAAGGAAAAAACATGCCTGGTACCTTTAGGCTATTTTTGAAAAATTAGCTAAAGTAGGCTTATTTGTTAAAGGAGAAAAATGTAATTTTTTTTACTATCTTGACTTCTTTTCTTAGCTTTATTGTTTTTCTAGAGGGCCTATCTATAGATTTAACTAAAGTGGCTACTATTTGAGACTAGGAGCCTTCTTCTTTAGTCAAAGAACTTTAGTCCTTTCTTAGATTTACTAACTTTTACTAGAGATTTATTAAATACTATTCTCTTGTCTACTGACCCCTATTTCTTTTACTTTAAAAAAAACAGCCCTTTATGTAGAATTTAGCCTAATAGTAAGCCTTTAAGAGTTTAAAAACTCTATTTACTTTAGAGCCTATCTTTCGATATTTCAACCCTACTCTTAATTTAATTTTTAAGACTAACTCTTTAGACAATATTATTTTAGCTATCTTTTCCTAATAGGTACCCTATAATGGGAAACGTTTCCTATACCCTATTACTTATAGATCTTGAAAGCTTTCTAAAGCTAAAAGAAACTATAAGATAGGAGATAAGGAAATATTAGCTATTATAGACACCCTAGCTAAATATCGTCTATATATAGAGTCTCTTACCAGCCCTCTTTTAGTTCTTACAGATCATTTAAATCTATCTACCTTTACTTTAAAAAAAGTCTTAAATAGACAATAAGCCTGGTAGGCTAACAAGCTTTCTAGTATAAATTTCATTATTACCTTTTACCCTAGAGAATTTAATACTCAAGCCAACGCCCTTACTTAAAGACCCTAGGACTAGAAGGGGGGTATAGTAGCTATAGCCTCGGAAAAAACTATTGTATTGTCTGAAAAGATATTATACCTAAGGGCTATAGCTACTATGGCTACCTTATTTTTAGAATTTAAATCTATTTTTAATCTTTTAACTATTTACTTAGCCCTTTCCTTAGACCCTTTTTTTAAAGAAATTTAACTTTTCCTTAAGGACCCTCTAAACTTAGCCCCTTAATACCTAGCTATTAACCTAGCTACTTATTTTATTTAAGATAGCCTCCTATTTATTTAAAATCTAGTTTACGTACTAGAAGGAGATATAAGGAGGCAAGTTATTTCTTCTTGACATTTTTACCTAGCTATAGGCCACCCTGGTATTGTTTCTATTTTTAAATTAGTTACTCGAGACTTCTAGTAGCCCTTTATTTAAAAGACTATTTAGCAGTATATTTAAAACTACTTTATATATTCTAGAATCAAGCCTTCTCGGCTACCCCCCTTTAGCTTTTTAAAACTTTTGGAAATTCCCTAGAAACGCTAAACCTTAGTCTCTATGGATTTAATTACCAGCCTTCCCCCTTTAAACTCCTTTAATACTATTATTATTTTTATTAACCAACTCTTAAAAATAAGCCATTTTATATCCTGTAATATTACTCTGGATTCTAAAGGCTAGGCCCTACTATTTAGAGATAATATCTTTCGTCTTTATAGTCTTCTTTCTAAATTTATCTCTAATCAAGGTTCTATTTTTATTTCCAAATTTTCTAAAGCCTTGTATAGGTTACTCAGAATTAAATAGAATTTTTCTACTATAAACCACCTATAGTCTAACAGCTAAATAAAAGCTATTAATACCCTATTAGAATAATACCTTCAAGGGTATATATTCTATTAACAAGATAACTAGGTAGACTAGCTCTCTATAGTTAAATTTACTTATAATAATTCTATTTCTTTAGTAACCAAGATTTTACCTTTTTTTACTAACTATGGCTTTCACCCTTATTTTAACTCCCTACTTCTAGCTCTAGATTCGACCCTAGAAGAAGTAAAAGAATTTACTTCTTTATTTTTAAACCTTGAGAATTTTATTTGTTTAGAAATCCGCCTAGCTTAGGAAGCTTATTCTAAGTAGGTAAATAAAAGTCGACGATTTACTCTGAATTTTGCTCTGGGCTCTTGAGTATAGCTATTTCGCTGCTATATTTACACTACTAGGCCTTCTCAAAAGCTTGATTTTAAACACTTAGGGCCCTTTAAGATATCTTAGAAAATCTCTCTCTATACCTATAAACTCAAGCTTCCCCCTAGTATAAAAATACACCCAGTTTTTCACGTTTCTCTACTTAAACCCCTAGCCAAAGATCCTCTCCCTAACCAAGTTATTCCTCCACCCCCCCCTATCAAGGTTAAAGGAGAAGAGGAATTCTAGATAAAGGAAATTCTTAATTCTAGGATTAGAAGAAAGAAACGCCAGTTCTTAGTCAGCTAGGTAGGCTATAATATACCTACCTGGGAACCTTTGGAAAATATCTCCAAGACCAAGGCCTATTCAAAGTACCTGGCCTGGTACCCTCACCAGCCCTAGATATTTATTTATTTATTTATCCTTGTTTTTGTTTTAAATCAGCTTGTGGAACTCGCTTTAAAAAGGAGGGCCTACTATTATAAACAGCCTCCTTCAGACCCCCAGATCTCTTCAGCCTCCTTCAGCTCCTTTAAAGCCCTTCTAGCCTCTTTTAGCCCCTATCCACCTCCTTCAGAAAGAATAGGCTATCTATACAAGCCTCTAGATATAAGTGGAGAAACCAGCTAGCCTAGCTTAGCAAAATCTTCTTATTGGAGTTATTCCTTCCACCCTTTCCCATTTCTCTTTCTAGCCCCTGTTTTTCTCAAGTCATTATTCTCTCCGTCGGAGGAATATACCTCTCCAAAGGTCCGAACCTTCTATATATATATACCTAGCCTTTTCCTCTCAGATAGATAGTTAGTTCTTCAGTCAGATCAACTTTTTCCCTCCTACACCTAGCTTACCTCCTCCTTCCTTAAATTTGTTCTCTGTAAGGTGTTGAAGAATATCTTGACTACAGCCTTACTATATCCCTCTACTCTTAGCCCTCTGCCCTTAATCTAGGTGTTTTTAACAGTACAGCTTATATTAAATAAAAACGCTTATTAGTAGGTATAAATATTATATATAAGAAGTTACCCTAGACTTATTGCTAGTGTGTAATGATCACACTAAACCTTTGTAGGGTTCAGTAGGTAACCTATAGGGTTTATATTAGCAATACGGTGTAGAGGTGATACTTAACTGTACAGTATAAGACATAATAATTCTTCAAGTATAATCACTAGCTGTAAGGCTATCTAATTATTAGACTAAATACTTAGATTAACGACTAAAGAGTCTGTTCTATAAAAGCTATCTATTATAGTAATAACCATATCCTTTTATATTCCGACTCTTTATCCGTCGTTAGTAATGAACCGTACAAACCATTTGTCGACTTGTACGGTCTAGCCTTGCAGTTGTCTAGACCGCTTGTCGGTTTTGTCGGTCTACCCTGGTTAGGGGGTACCTAACTCTAACCCTGGCCTTGGCATGCCTTGCTAACTTTGCCTTTAAGTACCTGCAGGGTTATATCGTGGCATCTAATTTTGATTGCCGGGGTTATTAAAATGGGTCCCTTAAGTGCCACGCCTATTGGTTTATAACATTATCTTCCTTCTTGTATCCTTTGTCCTTAAAGGTTCTTTGTAAGTTTTTCCGTATATCGTTTATATTTTAATCATGCTTTTCTAATTCGTTATATCGTCTAGAGTTAAAGATTCTCGGGTTTTTAAATCTTCGCGTTACTCTAAGAAAACTAAGCAAAGCAAGTCCCTTTCTATTGCCGTTGCCTCTTATAGTTCCGTCATGCCGACTTGTTTGTCTTACAAGATTAGCAAAACTCCTTGTATTATATTAGAGGAAGACTCTTCTCGTTATTATAAGTACGTTCTAAAAAAGTATGGAAACTATAACATGTATAGGCTCTTGCCTACCTAGATGTAAAAGCTTGCTGCCTAGTATAACCTAGCCGAGGCCGTACTAGACAAAGTAGAAAAAGAGCTAGAGAGGGCTGCTGTAAAGGTACGCTAACTATACAAGCAGCATTACTTATAGGCTAAAAAGATAGCACATACTGTACATTGAGGCATTAATACTATCGATAAGCTGGATTGTGTGGAAAAGGAGGAGGCTGAGGCCAAGTATATATAGATTGCCGAGCAATTCGCTAAGGCTGCTCGTTAGAATTCTATAGAGAAGGCTGGTAGAATAGTGGCGCAGGAGGCTTAGTTGCATTCTAAGGGTAAGGTTGGTATTTTTAACTAGAGTTCTATAGTGCCCAATAGTAGTAACTAGTTAACTTTTCTAGATGTTCCTGATGTTAAAGGTATTAATAGTAGTGCGGCCGTTAGTAGCTTACCGAAATTCTAATATATATTTTTCTGGTAAAGTAATTAACTGGTAAATTAAAACTATAGCTATTTTATTAGCCTGTATATCTTTGCTTAACTAGTAGAGCTATTAACTAGTTGAGTTTTTTAACTAGTTAATTAGTTTAATTAGTTAACTAGGTTAACTAGTTAAGCTAGTTAATTAGTTAAAAAGGTTAACTAGTCGACTTTTTTATTTTTATGTATTCTTTAACTAGTCGACTAGGTTAACTAGTTAAAGGGGTTAACTAATTAGGTATTTATTTCAACTAGTAGATACTTTAACTAGTTTACTGTTCTGGCTGCTTTATAGGTCTTATAGATCTTCTGGGTTAACTAGTATTATTAGGTAGCTAGTTGGTTGGCCTTATCCTAGTCGTCTTTATTTTAGTTATAGCCAAGTTTCTAGCCTAATACTCTTTAAAGAGTTACTTGTAACCGGTAAGGTTTTTAGTTAATTCCTATATATTCTCGCTAGTATTATATCTTTTCTATTTAATAAGGTATTCTATTATTTCTTAATGTTATTATAAGTTAATAATACTTTCTACTTTATATTTCTTGTTATACTTGTTAACTGTCTTAATCTATATCTTAAGTTTCGCGTTTTTCGGTACTGGCTCTAAAAGTAAAATATAAAAAACTAGGTGCTGTTTTATTCCTTGAGGTAGTAAAAGTTTGTAGTTAGTATCTAAGAGTTTCTTTAAGATTTTAAATGGTCCGACCTTTTTGTAATCAAGCTTGTTGCTAAGGCGCTTAGTTTTAATATTTTGTCAAAAGAGGTAGACTTTATCTCCCTTCCTGAGAATTAGTCCCTTAATTCTTTTCTAGTTTACATATTTAGCTATTCGTTCTTATACAAAAGAAAGTTCTTCTTAAATATCCTTCTAGATTTGTCTAATTTATGTTGCTTTCCGTTCTGCTAATTCTGCAACTATATTATCTAGCAAGACTTTGTAGTAGGCCTAGGGTTTATATCTATAGACTGCAAAGAAAGGTAACTATTAAGTCGTACTAGTTGTTACGCTATTATAGGCAAACTATACTAATAATAGCAATTCTACCTAGTTATCCTACAACTAGTTAATATAATGTTAAAAGTATTATTTTACAATCTAATTAATTCGTTCTATTTATCCATCTATCTGCGGGTATACTATAGTTAAGAGCTTGTATTTTACTCTAAGTTATTTTATTAGTAACTTCTAGAAGTTTAATGTAAACAGTTTGTCTCTGTCTGATACAATTTTGTATAGCATTCCATAATTACTTACCATAATTCGTAAAAATGTATATACAAGTTCTTCTACTATGCTGGCTTTCTTGTATAGTATAAAGTTCTGAAGGTTGGTGGATCGAATGGGAGTCAGGTAGCAGTAGGGTGCACTGAGGTCTTGTTGGGACGATTGAGAATGGTTTGGACAACTTTGCATTGAATTTGAGTGGGCTTCTGTCAGCCCTCCTCACAGTCCCTCCGACATTGTCTCAACCCTGGGCACGCTACGGTTGGCTCTAGTGCAGGAATAGAGGGGCCGGAAAATTCGGCCCTCAGACCCACTATCTTTGGCTTTAAATAACCAGCCAACCCTAACCCTGACAGTAACCAAACTAAATACAGATAAACTTCAGAAATCAGGCTATCTAATAAACTAGGTTACATGCTTTTTGGGTAAGAAATAAGGGGAATGCAGAGGTTTGAAGTTAGGGTCTTACAATAGCTTAAAAAATCGACTCACGGCCACCAAACTCATCTGCCGGCGCGCACGCCACATAGGCACTTAGCCGAAAAAGTGCCAAGTCTAGGGTAACTCCCTACATGAAGTCTAGGGTAACCCCTTACGTGCAGCGCCCACACAAGCGTTTCCGTTTAACAGGTATATTATTACTAATATAACCTGCTTTTACTATAACCACTATATTGCTAATTATTATTCTTCTTGTAGTATAGTAAAGGTTTTAATCTTTAGTTATTGTTATTTTAGCTAATGTTCTAGAGTAATCCATTACTTATTAGATCTATTGCTAACCTCTACTTTACTCGTAGTATCCTAAATAGTATCTAAAGGAATACTAACCCAGGAATATTAATTAACCAGGAGAGTCGGCTGTCAACATTATAGATATACCTTACTTATACCCTAAGCGGCTTGTCTGCTAGCAATCTTAATAAAGCCCTGGCTTTTAAGTAATTAGTCCTAAATCCCTAGTATAAGGATAAAGAAACTAAGAAGCCGTTTATTACAGAGACTAATATAATGTTACGACCCTGACAGAAATAGGACCAACGGTTGGTTCTGTAAAGAAATAACCCCACTAGGCCAGCACACTAGTTAAATAAACGGTACAAGGGACCAAGCCATAGGTTACATGATTACTGATTAGATAAGGTAGGATTGATTAGAGCGATAATTAATCCTAGCGATCTAATACTATAGAGTGCTAGGAGCGACTAGCGCTCTAGGTACTCTCCCATACTGGATTACTAGGAGTAACTAGTGCTCTTGGCGAGCCTTACTAAAGAGATAGATATATAAGGATATACTTATTACTAGATAGCTAGATAGTATAGATAGCTCTTTAGTAGTTAATCTAAGTATTTACCCTAAATAGCTTTTATTAGCTTGTGATTATTGTTAGAAACCCTATTACTTAGTTAACTACCTTGTTATATATTAAAAACGGGCAACCGGACAACCAAGCTGCCTGTTCTACAGACCACCCCCTCCCTCCCTCCGACTAGAAGGAAAGGGGTGCATCTGCGCGAAGAAAGAGAATCCTGTTACTAGGTGCCTAGGAGGCAAAAAGGGATCAGATTCCAGACACGGGTATACAGATACAGATAAGATAATAAGATGATTGAGTTGTTCTTCTAAGCTACGGAAGAGGGGAAGAGCAGAGACCTGTTTTATGTTGGGCTAGAGGGACAAAGAGCTAAGCGGGGTAAAAGCTAAATAGAGCCAAGCAGGGCCAAAGAGCTAAATAGAGCCACCGAGCCAAACAATGCCGAAAAGCTAAATAAGGCCGAAGAGCCAAATGAGGCCGAAGAGCCAAATGAGGCCGAAGAGCCAAATGAGGCCGAAGAGCCAAATGAGGCCGAAGAGCCAAATGAGTAAAACACTCTGCCCGACAACAATATCTTAGATATAAACCCTAATCTATGGTTTAGAGGACCTAGGAAACCTTAATTACTATATTTTGACTATTCTTGTTTATATGTTATAACGTGGACTTTAAGTAATATTATATATAATACCTTTATAATATCTAGATTTGGAAATAATAACTCTTAGTAAAACCTTCTATAGGAATTAGACGACGCCATTAATAGCAATACTAGTAATAACACTAATAATAATAGCGGGATAACTAATAAATAGCTTTAGGAATTAGTTAGTAAGGTTAATCGCCTCTATACTCTTATAAATAGGTAGGCTAAGTAGAACGAGGAAATGGAAAACCTTAAGAAGGAAGTCACTACCCTCTGGGCTGCTGCTACTATTGTTAATACTCTAATCTTAACTAAGGAAAGTATTAGGTTTAATAGCCCGACCCCTTATAATAAGACCCTGGGCTAGTTATAGCCTTACCTTACCTAAGTTAGGGCCTATTAATATTTTAACTACATGGATAGCTAAGTAGATAGAAAACGAATTATATATATAGCCTTATTTCTTAAGGGAAGAGCGCTTACTTAGTTCGAACTATACCTTACTAACTTTATTAATACTAAAGAATTCGAGAAATATAAATAGGAGACTTAGGAGATGTTTGATAGATATGAAAACTATAAAAACACTCTCTAAGCTCTATTTTAGGACCCTGATAAGGAACAATAAGCTAAAAGGAAATTATTAAAATTATGATAGAAAGGCCTAGCCTTGGCCTATATAGTAGAATTTCGATGAATCTATACTTAAGTTAATTCTACCTATAATACTAAGATCTTTATATTCTACTAGGGACTAAAGAAAGAAGTAAAGGACGAGTTAGCTAGGTATGATAGACCTAATAACTTTCTATAGTATATTAAACTAGCTATTAAACTTGATAATAGGCTCTATGAGAGATGTTAGGAGAAACACGGTATTAATCCTAGACCGTTCTAGTAAAGTAATTAGAGGAACAAGTCTAATACTGGAAAGAGATATAACTATAATAATCTAATCTAATAGGGATAATAATTAGGCCCTATAGAGCTTGATACTATATAATGGAAAGACAAGAGGGATATTAAATGCTATAACTATAACAAGATGGGATACTTTACAAAAGAATACTATAGCCCTAAGAAAAACAAAGATTGGAAGCCTGTACCCAAAGGCTCTAGACAAGCTAATGTAATTACCTATACTAGCAGACTACTATACTTAAAGATATAACAGGCTATTACTAAACAATACTGCTAGTATAGAATAGAATAGTATAAACTATGCCTAGTATACCTAGACTAGATAGTGGAAGATAGAAGAATCCTATTTAGTATTACCCCCTAAAACTTACCTACTAATAATAAATAAGAAGGTAAGTTGAAAATAGGAGAAATGATCTAATAATAACTATTATAGCTAGTATATATAGAACTAGACAAGGTTAAAAAAACTAAAAAGTACTTCTTACTTAGCTAGACAGCCTGCTATAATAATAACTGTACTATATATTTAAGCGATAAAGAAGGAGCTAACTGGTTTCTTAAGGGTGTAGAACAATGGTGTACCCTGGCCGTGGGAGGATAGAAGGAACTCCTACGCGATCTAAGAAAGAAGCTAGTAGGGAAAATTCCCTAAGATTTACTTGTACTTTGAGTATAGCAAGAGGACCTATGGGTATACTTAGGAAGAGCACCCCTACTAGCCCCTAGAACTAATATTATAGAAGTACTAATTATAGGATAACCCCTTAAGTAAGTAATGTGAGAATTAAGGAAGGAGACTAAGAAGGATAGAGATATAGGGAGGATATTCTCTCGCTATAGTTATTATTCTAGCATCTCTTAGGCCTTATATATCTATAACGGATGTAGAATCTATATATAGGAGAAAGCAAGCTATAACTGGTTTCTTTAGAGGTACTAAGGGTAGGATATTTAATAAACTTATAAAAGAAGCGACTTTAAAAGATGGGAACTCAAGAAACAATATAATAATGTAGGTTATATAACATTTTGACTCGACCTATATACCCCCCTAGCATGCCTATACAACTCTATCAGATGGTGTACCTATAAGAACGAGGAATGCTGAGTGTATATAAATGATAAGGTTGAAGAATAGTACTAATATTGAGAAAATAGCCGCTATACTAGCTGCAAAAGCAACGCGCTGCACTTACAAGCTAGTAAGAACAACTTATATTTTCAGGACACTGTTTAACACCCCTTCTCAGACGATATTCTAGGCGCCCAAGCTAGAATAGAGATTGCTTCCATTGTTTAGCAACTCCAAAGTGGCCTGCCTAATAAGTCTTACGGTATGCCTATTCTGTAGAAATATTCGGCAATAGACCTATTCTGTCGAAATCTTCGGCAATAACCCTCTTATTAGGACTTAATGACTCTTACTACCTAGTAACTCAGCTAGGGCCCAGCTGAAAAGCCGGGACAGCCTAAAAAAACAGACTAACTTTAACGTCGGGGTGAATCAAACTTGCAACCTCCGTTGCGAAGGTTCTAACAAACCAGTTGTAGCTACCATATTGAGAAAATAGCCGCTATACTAGCTGCAAAAGCAACGCGCTGCACTTACAAGCTAGTAAGAACAACTTATATTTTCAGGACACTGTTTAACAACTAACTATAGTAATAAGGATAAATCCTTAGCCTTATAAAGCCTATAATACAGGATAAAAGTATATAATAACTTATGAAAAACCTGTAATAATTATAGAGTATTATATAACGAAATATTAAAAGTATTAATAAAGTCTTAAGAAAGAATTATAGATAGCTAAAAAATTAGACAAGCTATCTATAAAACCTTAAATAGTAGGAGAAATACCTATAAGGTACTTATATATAATAAATACTGATAATAACTATTAATATTTAAAGATTAGGGTAGAGCTTAGAGCCTACTAGTAAAACAAGACACATGTAGGCTAGTCAAGTGCCTATCTGTAGGCCTAAAGAAAGTGCTTATACTAAGAGAGTGTGGCGCTAAATGCTAAATAGTAGGCAACTGCGTCAAGAGATTATCTTAAATAAAAGCTGTCTGCTTAAAAGATATAAAGAAAGTTTTTTTTTCTACTATTTAAATTTTAGGCCGTAAGCAGGACTATTTATACATTCTGGCCCTATAGAGAGGACATAGTATTGTTACTATATTATAAACCTCCACCAGTACTATATATATACAAGTATGTGTGCAAAATAAAGTAACGATAAAATAATTAGAGCAAAAAGTAAAAGAAGGAATTATTTAGGTCTTCTATTAGTAGTAAGAGAATGTAGGATAACCTGCTTTAGAAAAATGAAATTATTGTGTAAAAGGGGACCTCCTTATTAAACATAAGGAAAGAATCTATTTAATTATGTTAAGAGAAAAAGGAAAAAGAAGGGCTATTAAAGCATTCTATATCCTATATAGCCCGGGCCTTATTAGTTTCTATTTTAGTCCTCCTTTTTTATTATATAGTCCCAGCCATCGAATTTGTTGTTAACGTTAGGCTAAGCAATATTCCTTACACATTTATACCATATATATTGAAACCCTAGGTTCTCAGGTTTAGGTAGGCGCGGCTGGCTTTGTAATTATAGATTAATGTCAAGATTATAGGGCAGGATATATCGCAACGAGGGCTAGTATAACAGGCGAGGAGGAGAAGGTATTTAATTATCTAGAACCTATTAAATAATAGGACAGGCTTGTATTATACTGTCTAGCAGGGTAGAATCCTGCCTTTTACAATTAAGATTAGAAGGGCTAGGAAAACTCTCCGGGATTATAAGAGTGTTTTTAAAAGAATCTATAAAGCCTTTTCTTCTAACCATATACTATATAGACTCGATTTAAGGGCTAGCAGATCCATAGCAGCGCTATAGTTCTAGTATACATCTAAGAAACAACAAGTCTTTCCAAGTTCTAAACTTAGTAGGAGTCATCTTATCAACTATAGGTCAGATAAGTAAGCTAAGCTTAACTCTCTCCAGGTATGTAAGAACCAGTTACTCAGGTTCAGATATTCGTACTAAAGTCTCTAGGGTACTATAAACACTTCCTTATTAAAAGGCTAGAGTCCTGCTTGTTATAAAGTAGTAAGTAGCCATAATAGAGACTAAACAAGTTTTTTAGCTAGAAAGATTTGATTTATTTTTAATTAACAGTTTAAAAATGTTAGCATTAGCAGAAAGAAACTCTTAGTTTGTTATATAAATGGTACCTATATACTTTATATCATTTAGTTAAAAGTAATTAGCTATATAGAAGGGGAGGTCTGAAGGTTGGTGGATCGAATGGGAGTCAGGTAGCAGTAAGGTGCACTGAGGTCTTGTTGGGACGCTTGAGAATGGTTTGGACAACTTTGCATTGAATTTGAGTGGGCTTCTGTCAGCCCTCCTCACAGTCCCTCCGACATCGTCTCAACCCTGGGCACGCTGTGGTTGGCTCTGGTGCGCAGATAGGGAGGCCGGAAAATTCGGCCCTCGGACCCACTATCTTTGGCTTTAAATAACCAGCCAACCCTAACCCTGACAGTAACCAAACTAAATACAGATAATCTTCAGAAATCAGGCTATCTAATGAACTAGGTTACATGCTTTTTGGGTAAGAAATAAGGGGAATGCAGAGGTTCGAAGTTAGGGTCTTACAATAGCCCAAAAAATCGGCTCACGGCCACCAAACTCATCTGCCGGCGCGCACGCCACATAGGCACTTAGCCGAAAAAGTGCCAAGTCTAGGGTAACTCCCTACGTGAAGTCTAGGGTAACCCCTTACGTGCAGCGCCCACACAAGCGTTTCCGTTTAACAGGAGGGTTGGCTGTTTAGGCTAACATAGCGCTCAACCTTTGCTTTTAAGTTTTATACATAGAGCTGTCACCATTATGTCCTTCATTATATTCTCCTTTCCTCCAGATTAGGAAATTAGATTTATAGAGAAGAGGAGGCTCTTTGTCTAGTCTATATAGCCTAGGGAGCCTCTAGGTAGAACCATTTCTTAATTCTCTAAAAGAAGTATTCTTGTATTATTAATAACATAAAGGGCACTTTCAAATATCTCTAAAAGTTATACTATAGTCTCCAGGTTCATAAAGTTAGTTAGCTCCAGGCAGCCTACCTTACTTAGAAAGGCTTTAATAGTTTTATAAAGTTTAAGCACTCTAGGCCTTTTAATAGCCTAAAAGCCTACATAGTAAAAATTAATCATATAGACTTTCTGAATTTTCTAGTTAAACCAGCACAGGAAAAAGTAGTTTCAAGGCTTGTCCTTTATAATAAAGATAATTAGTCGTTTGCTTCAAAGATACTATAAGGTATACTGCTTAAAGGAGGTCTATTTAATATTCTTAGAAAGCTTTAGACAGGCTTGGGTAATATAAATAATATCCTGTAAGTACTAAGCAAAAAGGTTAATTCCTGCCAGTATATACAAAATAGTAGGTTCCCACTCCCTAAACAAAAATCCTTTTAGCTTATAGGCAAAAGCTAGATACATATAGGTACCCATTTTAAAGATACCATCCTTATAACCCTCGCGCTATAGTAGGTCGGGAAAATATCAATAGATGGCCTCCTTTATCTATAACACGGTCGTAAAGTTTGCTTATAGAAGAAAAGGTCGGCTCTTAATTAATTCGGGCTCGTAAGAAGGACCGAATTTACTGCACAGCATCTAGGTTTTCTTAAGTACCTCCGGGTCATAGTAGGCGATAAAGAGAAAGGTGTGGTTAGACTTGTCTACTAGCGCCGCCATAATAAAGAGAAGATCTAGTAAAGTTGCGTAGATATAAAGGTAAAAGTAGAGCCAAGTTATTAGGTGCCAGGAGAGTATAATGTATGGTTTTTTAATTAGATGACAAAGGGGTATAAGAGAGGGTAGGAGGAGCCTGCAGCTCTAGGGGTTGCTAATATAGCTGATCAGGCTAAAGGAAATGTCGGAAGATAAGAGAGGAGAGTTAGAAAGGGTACTTAAACGGGAGGGGAGGTTTTCTATACCGTAGTAATTGTTAAAATATAGTAACTATATATCGGACTTACTTCTCTAGACGAGAAACGTAAAAGTAGTTTAGATATATGTAATTAGCTCTGGAATTACCTTGCTGTTAGACGTTAAGAAGTAGTTATAAGTTGCGTGGCTAGTAGATTAAAAGGTATTGTCGTAAGGAAAGAAGTAAAGGTTTGGCTAAATAGGGTTGGTGCTGGTTTTTGTATTTTAAACAGGAAGATATAGTTACTATTAGCTTCAGCAGCTTCTGTTTATAGTAACAAGCAGAAACCAGTAAGTTACCCTGTTTTCCCTCTATCTCCCTTCTACTAATACTTGCCTAATCTTTAAAAGGCTACCTCTCTCCCTTTATTTAACTACCTTTTTTTTTCCAACCTTATAACTCTTAATTTCTACTTTTCCTCTCTCCCTTATACTTTCGTCTACCATTATTATCATGTTATCTTTAAAGCCTAACAATAGTAAGGTTGTCTTTCTTTCTTCTTAGCGCCTACTTAAGCTAAACATTAGCCTCTTGTCAGTATAGTTCCTCAATACCCCCGTCCCTAACGGTTATTACTAGTTTATACCTAACTAGCAGCTTGTAGTAGAAGTAATCTATGTTAGTAAACTCAAAGCAAGCATCAAGGCTCTATACATTATCTAGGAGCTTGTAGATATAAGTAGCTTGTTTAAGCTTATATCTAACATAAGTAGTAATGTAGGTAAGTTTGTCTTCTTAATAAAGGCCGAGCCTACCTGTTAAATTATCATCTATTACGCTAAAGGTTATCTTTTTGGCGACTACTTTCTAAATATATATACCCGCCCCCAGCGCTACTATTCCCTCCTAGTCATATTATAGGGACATCAAAATACTACATCTTACACTTACTATGCCAAGAGGTATACCAATACAATCTATAAGGTTGAAAATACCACGGGAAGAAACTTTAACACTAATGTTAACTATTTCTTCCTATACTACATCTCTCACCCAAATATCCAGGGTGGCAAGTATATAGCTTGCATCTACATAGTAAACTCCAACTACAAGTACAACTCATATATAAATAAGTATAAAGAATATAAATATATCTAAGATCAAGCCACAAAGGTAAGCCCGTCTTTCCTTCATAATCTTAACATAGTTTAACACTAAATAGGCAAATTCTTCTCTCTTAAAGCTAGAGAAACAGCAATTTAAAAATACTACTTTAAAGGAAGTAATTAATTAAAAGGCTACAATACCTATATAGAAGGAGATTTAGCGTATAAAGTTTTAAGGTTAAGAACTATATAGGAGAGAAGAAAAGACAAGGTAAATAAAATAGCAGGTTTCAAAAGTTAAATTCTAAATAAAAAAGCCATTAAATTTTATTAAATTAAGAATTATATAGAAACGATAGAGGAGAAACTTTTTAAGAGTTATAAATATAAAACACATATTACATTTAAATAAATAGGTAAAATAAAATAAGTAAAGTAAAATATTTAAAAGAGGCTACATTTATATTATATCTTTTACTAGATTGAAAGCTGACAAGATTAAAAACAATATTAATCATAAGGGATTTTTCTTACTAAAATGTTAATATACTAGTTTCGTTATTAAGCTTTAGTTTATTTAGTATATTTAGTATATTAAACTTGAGTTAGAGGTTAAGGTATTATATTATTTAGTTTATTAATATTAAGGAAGTTATAGTTTAAGGATTTATTATTAAAAAGTTAAAAATTTTAAGGTTTAGTATTGTTGTCTGTTTAATATAGTTAGGATTAATTAGACAGAAAATTATATTAAGATACTAAAAAAGAATCTTGTTGCAAATTATAATAGTTAGAATATAATATAGAAAGGTTGAGTTTTTATTAAAGGGATTTATTAGTTTAAAGTTCTTAGTCATCTTCCCATAGCATTAGTACAGCCAGAACCCACATATTCAAATCATTATATTTAATAAAAAGCTTGAGATTTCTTACTATAAATGTTCCTCGTAGTATTACTCTATTAGAGGTTTGCAGACAGTATATATTATTTTTTAATACCTGCTTAACCATAAAAGGACCTCTCTATCAGTAAGCCATTTTAGCTCTGGTTAAATAGTTCATTCTTCTAACATAGTTATAGACAAGAACTATATTTCCCAATTTAAGGTACTCATTTCGTTAATACAAAGCATCTTTCTATCCCTAAGCTTATTATTATCTAAATAGCTTGACTAATTAAATAGCTTTATCAACGTCCATCACCTTATTAACAATCATATCAAGCCTAAATTACAAGGCTTATTCCAGAGTATAATTTAGGTCCCATACCAAGATCCGCCATATTAGGATCTCTATTTCAATTAAAATTATCAGTTTCCATCTATAAAGGAGATAAAAGGGTATACAGCCATAAAAACATCAAACCAAGATTCTATCAACAAAGAAAACTACTTTAAGGTACCTAACCTAGTTATAGCCTTAGTCTAAAAATTTAGCAAGAAATTAAACAATACTATAATAGCTACCTTTAACAAGTCTTTAAGCTCTTGGGTTATATAGAGATACCTAAACAAGTAAAACACTAGTTGATTTAATAAAAGCAGCAAAGTTTAATTTATTTTCAGGTCCATTTTCAGGTCCATTATCTATAGATACCTTAAAAAGGCATCTATACTAAAGGAGAATTTCTTCAATAAAGAATTTCTTTAGAGCCTTAGTAGTTACATTTTATAAGGGCCTAACAATAACATATCCTGTCAAATTATATTAGGCCTCCACCAGGTAATTATAACCATAGTATAGTTATATATATTAAACGTCGATTTAAATAGTATAAAATAGTAAGCCAGGTATTATTAGGGTAATACCTTGACTATATATCTTTAGATTATACTAAGTATATAGAAGATACCCTAAAATAGCCTTTTTAATGTCATAGTATAGGCCTTTTCAATAGTATAAGCCCTGGATTTTAGCTATTATAGAATCACATCCTTTATAACTAAAGTTAGCATAGCATTTTTAGATTACCCAGCATTATAGCTAAGAGTTATCAATAACTTATTATCTGGGTAGTTATCCTTCTTCTCATCTCTATAAAAGTCCGCTAAAAACTTGGTACTTAAGAGCTTCTATTTTAAATTACACCACCTAGCTTAGGCTAAGATGGTATAGAACAATTCCATAAAGGAGAAAATTCGTATATTAATTTAAAGTTATTGTCTATTTAAATCAGTTATCCAGGAATAGTTTTCCAACCTATTCAGCATCCAAAGAATTAATCTAAGCATTACACCAGTTATCTAAATCTCTATCTAGATTAATATTCAGTTAGGTTAAATTTAGTAGCTAAGAAAGAATATCTACAATAGAATTCTTAGTTCTAAAAATATAGCATATTTTAAAGTCAAAAAGTTTAATTACTATTATCTAACGAGTAATTAGTACGCCTAAAACATCTAATATTCCTCCATTAATCTAGTCTACTAGTATTTTTGTATTTATTTCTAAAATAAATTAGTACCCAAAAAGATAATTCTTTATTCTCCACATAATATAAAAAATATCTTAGCATTCCCTCTTTATCGCATTATACCTTAATTCTACAGCTATCTAGACACTACTCTTAAATCTTACTAACTTCTTATAGCCAACAACATTCTATATAAGGGCAGCACCCTATTCAATAAAACTCGCATCTACCATTAAAACAATCTCCCCTATAGTTAGGCTGTAATCTAGGCTAATTAATACAGATTTTATTAATAATTTTCTAATCAGCTCTTCCATCACACCTTATTCTAACTCTGTCTATACAAATACTATACCCTTCTTTTATAAATTAAAAAGCAGTCGTACAATAAGTAAAAAGCCTTAGATCTAGTAGTTATAGTACCCAGTCATTCTAAGAAAGGACTTTACATCTTTTAAACATATATAGTATATCTAGCCCTAGATTTTATAGATCTTTTTATTTTAGGGTAAATACCCGTTAGTTCTACAAGTATACCTAATAATATCAACTCTCTTTTTACACTATTCTAACTTAAATACTAATATTATTACTCCTACAAGTTCTATATTTAATAAAACTTAGTTAAGATTTTTAATATATTTAGTAATAAACTATCAGACTCTAACTAATAATAAAAGTTTTTTATTATTATAAGTTATAATAGGTCCTTTAACTACAATATTATCAAGGAAAGCTTAGTAAATATATAAAATAAAGTTAAAAAAAGTTACATAATAACATACAGAAATTAAACAACTAAGTTAGTTACTTTTATTAATAATGTCAACATTTTAAATAGGCCAAGTAATATTATAAAAATAGTTATATTACGGCTACTTTCTTTTAGTTTAACTTAATTATAGCTAGAGAAGATATTAAGAAGAGACAAAATTTAACACATTTTAAACTCCTCTAAAAACTAATTAGTAGATAGCAGAATAAAGGCGTCTTTGATTATAAAACAGTTATACTCTTAGGCATTATTAATAAGTTACAGACCTCTATTCTTTTTAATAACAAAAAACTACTTATTTCTATAAGATGAGTTAAATTTCTCAAGAACTCCTTTACTAAGACATTCTTTAAGTACTCTAATTACCTTATCGCGTAAGGTATAAGGTATAGAAATACTCTAAGACTAGTATAGTTTATAAGGGACAGTTTTAATTTCCTATTTCAGCACAACTTCCAGAATAATTTCTCTAAAATAAGACCAGTTCTAAGCCAAGGCAGCTTCTCTATTAATAAGCAAGTATTAAAACATATTTACTTCTAGTTCTATAAGCTCGTTATAGTTTGTTTTAAGGATGTCTATCCATCACTTATTTATAAGCCTTAAACCTAGAAGTAGGTTTAAAAATCACAATTCAATCCATTCATTATAAGCTATTAGCAACATCCCTATCTATACAGTTTATATTTCCTTCATCTTTACCTCCTTCTAGTAAAGAGTTCCTTTAGGTATTAATCCATCTAGTTCTAAGTCATTAATAGGTTTTACTTTCTTAGCAACCATCTTATACATCATGTTAATAAAACAATACATCTTCTTCATTCTCTTTCTAAACAGGCATTCTTCAACACAATAGGCCTATCAGCACATAGGCCGGTAATACCCACATTTACACTTTCCTTTTTTATCACCAAACTCTTTAGCACAAGCAGCTATTAACTCTATCTTAACAATAAAACACAGTTAAGTAATAATAAAAGGAATATCAGACATAGCAAGTAAAATAACTAGGACATCTCCTTCCTCCAAATAATTATATACCCAGCCGGGGACTCCTTCTCCACTAACCGCAAATTCCCCCTTCAAATCAGGGCCAGCATCTAGTTTTTCGATTATTCAGATACACTTAGCTATTAGCTTAACCCAATAATAGCAACAAGCCAAACTCTACCAAACTTAAAGCTTACTTTTATCTTACCATCTTACCTATAAGTAAAGGTCATCTTGGTTTGATTAAAGAACAGCATACCTAACAAGACAAAATAATTAACACCTTCTTGATTAACAATAAAGAAAGAGACTCAGTCTCGACATCCTACTATATACATGTCTATCTCTATAATTCCCGCTATATTAATGCTCGTCCCATTAAAAACACTAGAGAAAGCAGAAGTAGTAATATAGGGAAGGAAAAACTCTTTACAAACACTTATACTAATAATATTTATCATAACACCTATATTAATTAAAGCATAAAACAGCCTATTTTCAAAGCTTCTAAATCAAACTAGCAATATGTTCGTCTAAGCTATATACTTATCCAGCATCTAATTAATCATGAAATTCAATTTAGCAATAGTTTTATCAACAGGTCTATAGAAGTCGACTATATTGGTTTCTAGCAGTTTCAACTAGTGTCTTTAGTTATAGGTACTTTGTCAAGAATATAACTCAAAGAAATTAAATACCTTTTAAATATTAAGAATGCCTTTTAAAGTTATAGCTTTAGAGGCAGGAAGCCATGTTACCAATAAGGTTTTTAGAATCTAGCCCTAGTTAGTTATAAAAAAAGGTTCGTTACTTACCTATATAACCTAATCTACACTATCTTGTATAGAACAAATATACTCTATAATATAATCACTAAGGTTAGGTCAAAGTATTATAATTTCATCTTACATCAAGCCTCTAGCTATACTAAAGAATCTCAACACTACTAAACCTAGTATTATTATTAGGTCTATAAGATTAGGTTTACATTTTATCTTTATCTTTATAGGCTTATCCTAATTTATCAAGAAACCTAGCTTATTTAGCTAATTATATACTTCTCTATCACTTAGGGCCATCACCTTAACCTTTTTAAGGTTAGGTGCATTTAGGTAGTTGCCAGGCTAGCTATCGTTAGCTAAAACTAACAATATTATATCTTAGTTTTACCATTTTACACTAAAGCTATTTACTTTAGTCTAGTCAACTATAGTTAGTTACTAAAAAGTATCCTTAACTTTCTCGTATAGATAAGAGTATCCTTTTAAGAGGTTAAGTCCTTACTTCTATAAAACTATTATTATAACTAAACTTGTTTTTCTAGCAGGTCTTATAGCCTGACTAGATGACCTATTTAGTTTAAATAAGGTTTTATTAATAATAATACTTATATTGCCCTTAAACTTTAATTATTTCTTATAGAGTTTTAAATAATATAAGATCTAGGCTTCCCTAACTCTACTATTAAAAAAGTATATCAGAACACCATAGGTATAAGCAATAATCCCTTTTATAGGTCTATTTAGGGCAACTATTTATATATCTAAAGGTCAGGTAATACCTTAGCATACTTTATTTCTTATACTAAACTAGAAACAAGTTCTTAATAAGTCCTTATAATACAAAATCCTATCCTATTTTATTAGCTTCAGTATAGTATAGTTGTAGGTAATATAATTAGTTATAAGATATCTATAGCAAGTTATAGGCACTCTGTTTTGTTATATAGTATTGATTTTTATATTAATCTCTTTATCTTTTTCTATTAATATCGCTTATTGTCTAGCTTCGTAATCCTATACCTACTGTTCTATACTACCTACATAGATTGGATCCTATCTATATAATATAATTACATTATTCGCTATCAGTATAGTCTTCTCTTTACTAACTTTCGTTACCCTCTACAGTCAAAGTCTATCAAGGGTCACTTTTATCATCTTATACATCTTGTCCATTAGGGTAAGACATATTTGTTTAGCTTTAGCACTACTAAGAGTCATTAAGTCGTATTTCTTAATCAGCTCTTTCCACTATTTAGGTCCAATAATAGAAGTAGCGTCAGTCTTATCATTAGCAGATATTTCTATCAAGTTAGCCAGAGTGGGTTTTGTCTAAGGATTTGGCCAGATCATGCCTACCCATCCTGCTACGGCTAGCTTAAATTAATACGCCTCGCTATTATAAATCCCTATATAGTTAGAAAGTCGTTCATATCCCTCGTCAACAACCTCTAATGGCATCACTCAAAAAGACAGAGGTACCGTGTAACTAAAGCTGTTCAATTACTTGATAATCTCTAGGTTCCCACCAGATTTATACCCAATAGCTTTCCAGTCTTACTCGTCTTCTTCCTACATTTCTTAATATAGCTTCAGGAGAAGATCCATTAACTAAGGCCAAAGCTTCTCTTATACTTGCTTACGTTTAACCTTATAGTCCTAAGCAAGTCGCCTTATAATAATAGAAGGAAGTTTGTCCTAAAACTCAACTATAGGCTCCTTCTTCCATCATTTCATCATAAAAAAAATCTTATCGTAGCTATAGATTAATTTGATCAAGGATTAAGTACTAACAATGTAGTAGTTATTCATTAGCTCCCTCAATTACTATTCAGGACCAAACCACTCATTAACATCCCTGTCCCGATAGGCTTATCTCAAGCAAGCTTCTTAGACTTTCTATATCCTAGCACTAAACATATAGAGACTAATTTATGCAGCAATGTTGGCATTTACAGATAGACCTTTCAGGCATATTAATGCTAGCTAATCAGATATACATAATATTTATCTAGCATTACTAAAGCATTCCAGGTAGTCAATAATATTAATACCAGTAAATAGTCCAAGCCCTACACCTACAAAGTTAGCTCGGGTAGGGAGAAGATTTTTAACTTCAAGGCCTAGCTATACAGCCAAGTCAAGATGTAGTTATTCGTTATTATCTTCATCTTCCAAGTCATCGTAGATATTAATTAATTCACATAGAAGTTGGTCACTAGTACTTAAGCTATCTTCTCATCTTATAGCACCAGTATTTCCGGTCTATTCAGGCACTACTAGGATCACCATCTCTAGTAACTTAGCAGTTCTAGTTATCATTTAATAAGAAGGAGCTAAATCACCCAGATTACTTTAGCCTTCTCGTCTACTGGTTATATATACACACACACACAAGGACTAGGTTATCTTCAAAACAAAGAGCAAATAAGTCTAAATAGGTCAAATTTTTACTAGCTTGTCCGTTTAACACACACAAATACGTACATCAAGGTCAACCATCGTCAAGTCAAAACAACTACAATCATCTACAACTATTTACTTTCAAACAGGGCCCCAACGTATGCTTTGCTATAGTTTCCATCACAGCCAAAAGATTCACCCTTCAAACTATCTCAAGTTAGAATAGAGGGAGAACTCCTCACCTCTACTCAAAGGTTTATTTTACAACTACTCAGCCAAACCCTAAAGTTGCCTAACTTTCCAAAAAACCTCTCAGTACCAATAAACTATCTTCCTTTATATCAAAACCACAACTACCGTCCTTAGTCGGCCGAGTTGCTTTCTAGTTTACAAACCCCCGCTCCGGAAGCGCCAGCAACACAAGAGGTTGCCCTCCCGTATCTATTCAGCTCATCTTTTACAGACCGTCTGTCAACAATTTTCAAAGACCCATAATTGAAATCCACAATAATATCAGGTAGACATCTCTAGCAGGCAGACCTGTTGGCTCACAGGCAATATACCAACTAGACATTCCTTCTAATCACGCAGATTCCCGTAGTCGTCTACCAATAAAACAAGACATATATGGGCTAGTCAAGTACCTGTCTATAGGCCCAAGGAAAGCGCCTACGCCAAGAGAGTGCGGCGCTAAACGCCAAACGGCAGGCAACCGCGTCAAGAGATCATCTTAAACAAAAGCTGTCTGCTCAAAAGACACAAAGAAAGTTTTTTTTTCTGCTATCTAAATTTTGGGCCATGAGCAGGACTATTTATACATTCTGGCCCTGTGGAGAGAACATAGCATTGTCACTACATTACTAGTACTATATACTTATTAATAGTAGAGTATAGAGGAATTTTATCTCCTTAAAGATAGTAAATAGATACTACCTTATATAGTATAAGAAAAAGAAACCCTATAGACTTAATGTAGTTAACGGTATGGAAGTTGCTTATAGAAACAGTATTATTAATATAAAGACTAATTACCTCTAGGTCTAGATCTAGGACTATATTAAGCAACTCTTGTTTAATATTACTAAGATAGTAGATTATTAATTAATTCTAGAAATACCTTAGTTAAGGAAAAACAACCCTTAAATAGATTAGACTACTAGCTAGATTTACTAGGCAAACCCTATTAGCTTAGCAAAAGGAATAATTATATATTGCAAGGATAAGCAGAGCTTAGTCCCTAAAGACAGCACCTAAATATACGTTTAAACAAGCCTAGCAACCACCTCTCAAAATAGAGAGAAGGACTTAGTCTCTAGGCAGGCTTTAGAATAGCCCCTAAACAAGCCGGCATAGCGACAGCATAAACCAGGCGGTCTGCTGTAGACTAATAAGAAAAACTCACTATTAAACCAAACATAATACAAACTCAACAAAGAAGGTAGTCTGATATAGACTAACACAAGAAAATAACAAATTGTACTTATAGTATAAGAATACATCAAGGAAATCTAATAAGTGTTAAGATAGATACAAGAGATTCAGCATATATAACACAAAACCACACCCACAGTCACGGTCACCTCACCCGCAGGAACCTCACAACAAGCGCTGAAGGCCCAAAGGATTAACTTAGCAAAACAAGTTAAGCCTATCCTTAAACTTCGCGATAGGAGGACAACTAGGTCAACGGGACAACCAAGGCAAACTACACCCCATTACATTCTTTTCGAAAAAGCTTAATAGCCTAGAGCTTAATTACCCCATACACAATAAAGAACTTATGGTAATAATTAAAGCATTTGAGAAATAGTAACATTACCTTATAGGAGCCAAGTACTAGGTTTAAGTCTACACCAACTATAAGAACCTTATATACTTTATAATAACTAAAGAACTTAACAAGTACTAGATCAGATAGGTAGAGTTCTTATCACAATTTAACCTCAGGATCACCTACTGTAAGGAATCTAAGAACGGGCAAGCAGATATACTTAGCAAACGGCTAGACTACCTATAGGAGGTTCTACTAGAAACATAGAGTATCTTCCAAGTTACCCCCAATAGAGACTTGTTACAGGAACCCTAATAACTAGTAATAATACTTTAAGCTAAGGTTAACCCTAGCTGGGAAAACAAGCCTAAGGTAGCCTACCAAAATATACCCTTAGAAGCTAAGAGATAAATAGTAGAAGATAACGGAATGTTGTATTAAGGAAGATAACTCTTTATATTTATAGATCTATAAAAAGAACTTATTAAATAGATTTATGAAGCCCTAGTATATAGATATTAAGGAATTATAGTAATAATTAAAAGAATTAGATAATATTATTACTTTCTAGGAATGAAGAAAGAAATCTAGATAGTTATCTAGGACTATAATATATGTTATAAGAGTAAGACTATAAGGTATAAACTTTATAGCCTACTATAACCTCTACTAGTATCTGATGGACTATGGTAATCTATTAGCCTAGACTTTATTATCAAGCTATTACTTTTAAAGGAACTAATAATAGGAGCCTAGTATAATAGTATTCTAGTTATTATTAATAGATTTATAAAGTATTTTTACTTCCTACTATACAAGGAAGCAAGTAATGTAGATAATCTTGTATATACTTTCCTATAAGTAATTATCAGTAATTATAATATACTATAGGAAATAGTATTAGATAAAGGAATAGTATTTATTTTTAACTTTTAGTAATTATTTATAAGATAACTTAGTATAAAATTAAAGCTATCTATAGCTTTCTATCCTTAGATAGATAAATAAACTAAAAGATTAAACTAGATTCTAGAATAGTATCTTTGTAGTTATATTAACTATGAATAAGATAACTAGATATAGCTACTACCTATAGTATAGTTTACCTATAATAGTATAGATACAGGTACTATGAAGGTTTTACCCTTTTACCGAACTATGGCTATAAACTAGAAGCCTATAGAGAACTAATCTCTAGGCTAGAAGTATAATTAGCCATAGAAAGGGTAACTAAAATTTAGAATCTTTAGAAGAAGCTTTAGTAAGAACTACTCTTTATACAAGAATGAATAACAATCTATGCTAATAGAAAAAGGTTAAAGGGACTAACCTTAGAGGAAGAGGATAAAGTCTACCTACTCTGGAAAAATATTAAAACTAAATAACTAAGTAATAAACTAGACTATAAAAAGATTAGACTATTTAGGATTAAAAAGAAACTATTAAACACTAACTTTAGATTCTTATTACTAATGAAAATATAGATATACCTGGTCTTCTATATATTACTCTTAGAACTAGTACTAGCTAATATATGGCTTAAAATATAGATTAAACTTAATAATAATGAAAAAGAATAGGAAATAGAGAAGATCTTTGATTCTGGAATATATAATGCTGATACTAAATACCTAGTTAAATAAAAGCACTATAATAATAAAGATAATATTTAAAAACCCTTTAAGAACTTAATAAATTACTAACAGGTACTATGGGACTTTTAAGGTTAATAAGAAAATTAGTAGGGACCCCTAGACTATCTAGATTTAAACCTAGGAAATGCTAATTAGAGATTCCCGTGGTTTTAAAAGACTATATATTAGTAGTAACCCAAGCCTCTTCCTCTTAATAATAATGCTTTAACTTAGTATCCTCCTTGTCTAATAATTAGATACTATAACGAAATAACTTAGAAGATTATTCCTTAGCTTAATGCTTTTAGTAGTGTAAATAGGCTAAGCAGCCTATAGTAGTTTGTAGCTTTGTCTAAAGTAAAAATAACTCTTTCTTAGTATTAATCTCTTCTTTCTCTAAATATTCTTGCTTAGATAGTAAGTATTTTATTATAGAAGTTAGTAAAGAACTTAAATAGAAAAGAAGAAGGAACTTATAGGAAGTAGCTATATTGTTCCTATTACAAGACTTTTTAGAACGAATATACTTGCCATACTATGAGGACTTAGGGGTAAAATAGTAGGCATGATTTACCTTGAAACAACGAGAACAAGGTATGGTCTTGAAAATAATACCTTTCTGGTTAATAAGGTTAGCAAGCGTAGCTCGTTCATCAGACTTCTTTTGAGTCTTTTTAACCTAACCTTGGGCAACACGCGATGATATAGCAGGAATAGAAATACGTAAAGAGAAGTATAGAAAATATAAAGGAAATAGGACGAGAAACTTACTCAAATCTTTAGAGACAAAGATGCAAGGAAGGAGGGGAATAATGTTACGACCCTAATAGAAATAGGACTAATGGTTAGTTCTATAAAGAAACAACCCTACTAAGCTAGTATACTGGCTAAATAAATAGTATAAGGGACTAAGCTATAGGTTATATGATTACTAATTAGATAAGGCAGAATTAATTAGAGTAATAATTGATTCTAACAATCTAATACCATAGAGTACTAGGAGTGATTAGTATTTTAGGTACTCTCCTATACTAGATTGCTAGAAGTGACTAGTACTCCCGGCAAGCCTTACTGAAAAAATAGATATATAAGGATATACTTGTTACTAGATAGCTAGATAGTATGGATAGCTCTTTAGTAGTTAATCTAAGTATTTATTTTAAATAGCTTTTATTAGCTTATAATCATTGTTAAAAACCCTATTGCTTAGTTAACCGCCTTGTTATGTATCTTGGATATAAACCTCGATCCATGGTTTAGAGGACCTAGGAAACCTTGATTACTACATATAAGGCATTTTTTCTTTACTTTATAGCCCTTTCTAACTTAGATATAGAACAAGGCTATTATACAGGCCAGCATCTTTTACTCCTAGGCTAATATAAATACCTCTCCCTTATTAATTATAACCTTTTTGTTTGCTAACTCTAATAACTCTATGTGTAAGAACTTAATATATAATCTAATTAACTACTGCTAGGTAATACCCTGCCTGGTTCCTACTAACAATAGGTTTCTAGTATAGTATATTTTAGTGTAGGGCTTTTTAGAGAAGGTAAGGAATATAATGGAGAAAGTATTTGGTAACTAGCCGGAGGGCTTTAGCCTCTTGCTGTAAGAAATAATATATAAAATAAGGACGGTGCTTCCTTAGGAAATATTTAGGTATATAGTGCTCTAATAATAAACAGTATTTAGTATCCTTTCTTTTTAGACGGTATAGATAATATCCCGGCTTTACTTTTAAAAGCTTAGTGTTATTTTTAAGCCTTAAGCCCTAGTAGTTTAGACACTCTTTAGAAAATACTCTTCCCTTAATCGAAACTTATATTAACTTTAATTATAGCCTTATTGGTTAGATAATACATACTTAGATATCTTATAACTCCTTCGGCCTATATATAGCTAGTCCTGTCCTCTTTATTAGGCCCTTTATCTAGCCTTTACTAAACTATTTTTTTTATATAGGTTAGTTATTCTGCTCTTATAGCTAGTTTATTTAACCCTTATAGCTAGCTCATCCAGCCTTTATAGGTTACTCATCTTATCCTTATAAAATTATTCTTTCTTTATAGAAGAATTATCTATTCTTTATAGAGGTATTACCTTTTCTTATTTTTGTTATATCCTGCTTTATCCCTAATTATAGGCCTTTATAACCTTATTATAGGGGCTTTGTATAATGATCAAGGTTTCCTGGGTCTTCTAAACCGTAGATCAGGGTTTATGTCCAAAACACGTAACAAAGTAGTTGATTAAGCAATGGGGTTTCTAATAATAATTACAAGCTAATAAAAGCTATTTAGGGTAAATACTTAGATTGACTACTAAAGAGCTATCTATACTATCTAGCTATCTGGTAATGAGTGTATCCTTATATGTCTATCTCTTTAGTGAGGCTTGCTGGGAGCACTGGTTACTCCTAGCGATTTAGTATAGGGGAGTATCGGAAGTACTAGTTACTCTTATCGCTCCTTAGTATTAGATTGCTAGGATTAATTATTACTCTAATTAATCTATCTTATCTAATCAGTAATTACATAATTATTAGCTTAGTCTCTTATACTATTTATTTAGCTAGTATACTAGCCTAGTAGGGTTATTTCTTTATAAAACTAACTATTAGTCTTATTTTTATTAGAATTATAATATTATTCCCCTCTTTTATACTTCTTTATCTTTAAAAATTTAAGTAAGTTTCTTACCTTATTTTCTTTATATCTTTATATATCCTTTCTTTTAATTATTATATTTTTCCTACTATATTATTATATGTTACCCGAGATTAGGTTAAAAAAACTTATTTAAAGAAATTAGAGAAGTAAACTACCCTTACTAACCTTATTAACTAGAAAGATATTATATCTAAAACTATACCTTATTCTTATTATTTTAAAGTAAATTATATATTATGTTGCCTCTAAGTTCTCGTATTATAGTAAATATATTTATACTAGGAAGTCTTATAATAGAAATAATATAGCTACTTCTTATAGGTTTCTTTTCTTTTTTCTTAGGTTTTCTTCTTACTAACTTATTATAGTAAAATACCTATTATCTAAGTAGGAGTATTTAGAGAAAGAAGAAATTAATACTAAAAAAAAGTTGTTTTTATTTTAGATAAAGTTGTAAATTATTATAGGTTGCTTAGCCTACTTATATTACTAAAAACGCCAAGCTAAGGAGCGGTCTTCTAAGTTATTTTATTATAATATCTAGTTACTAGATAAAGAGAATGCTGAGTTAGAGTATTATTATAAGGAGAAGGCTTGGGTTACTACTAATATACGCTCTTTTAGAGTTGCGGGGATTTTTAATTAGTATTTTTTAGGTCTAAATCTAGATAGTCTAGAGGTACTTATTAATTTTCTAGTTAACCTTAAAAGTCTTATAGTGTTTATTAGTAATTTGTTAGGTTTTTAAGGGGTTTCTAAATATTATCTTTATTATTATAGTTTTTCTATTTAACTAGATATTTAGTGTTAATATTATATGTTCTAGAATTAAAAATCTTTTCTACTTTTTATTCTTTTTTATTATTATTAAGTTTAATCTATATTTTAAGCTGTGTATTAGTTAGTACTAGTTTTAAGAATAATATATAGAAGACTAGGTATATCTATATTTTCGTTAGTAATAAGAGTCTAAAGTTAGTATCTAATAGTTTCTTTTTAATCTTAAATGGTTTAATCTTTTTGTAGTCTAATTTGTTATTTAGTTATTTAGTTTTAATGTTTTTTTAAAATAGGTAGACTTTATTTTTCTCCTCTAAGGTTAGTCTTTTTAACCTTTTTCTGTTAGTATAGGTTATTATTTATTCTTATATAAAGAGTAGTTTTTACTAAAGCTTTTTCTAAAGATTCTAAATCTTAGTTACCCTTTCTATAGCTAATTATGCTTCTAGTCTAGAGATTAGTTCTCTATAAGCTTCTAGTTTGTAGCTATAGTTTATATAGAAGGGTGAGACCTTTATAGTACCTATATCTATATTATTATAGGCAAACTATACTATAGGTAATAACTATACTTAATTATCTTGTTTATAGTTAATATAACTATAGAGATACTGTTTTAGGATTTGGTTTAGTTTTTTAGTTTGTTTATCTATTTAAGGGTAGAAAGCTATAGATAGCTTTAACTTTATACTAAGTTATCTTATAAGTAATTACTAGAAGTTAGAGGTAAATACTATTCTTTTATCTAATACTATTTCCTATAGTATATTATGGTTGCTAATAATTATCTATAGGAAAGTATATATAAGGTTGTTATAATAATTAAGGTTTCCTGGGTTCTCTAAACTGTAGATTAGGGTTTATATCTAAGATATATAATAAGGTAGTTGATTAAATAATGGGGTTTCTAATAATAATTATAAGCTAATAAAAGCTATTTAGGGTAAATACTTAGATTAACTACTAAAGAGCTATCTATACTATCTAGCTATCTAGTAATAAGTATATCTTTATATGTCTATTTCTTTAGTAAGGCTTGCTAGGAGCGCTAGTTATTCTTAATAATTTAATATAGAAGAGTATTAAAAGTACTAGTTGCTTTTATTACTTCTTAATATTAAATTGCTAGGATTAATTATCACTCTAATTAATCTGTCTTATCTAATTAGTAATTATATAACTATTGGCTTGGTTTCTTATATTATTTATTTAGCTAGTATACTAGCCTAGTAGGGTTATTTCTTTATAAAATTAACTATTAGTTTTATTTTTGTTAGGGTTATAATATTATTCTCCTCCTTTATACTTCTTTATCTCTAAAGATTTAAGTAAGTTTCCTATTTTATTTTCTTTATATCTTTGTATATCCTTTCTTTTAATTATTATATTCTTCCTACTATATTATTATATATTACTTAAGGTTAGATTAAAAAGACTTATTTAAAGAAGTTAGAGAAATAAGCTATCTTTACTAACCTTATTAATTAGAAAGATATTATATCTAAAACTATACTTTATTCTCATTATTTTAAAGTAAATTATATATATTATATTACCTTTAAGTCCTTATATTATAGTAAGTATGTTTATACTAGGAAGTCTTATAATAAAAATAATATAGTTACTTCTTATAGATTTTCTTTTTCTTTTCTTAGTTTTTTTTCTTACTAACTTATTATAGTAAAATACTTATTATCTAAGTAAAAGTATTTAGAGAAAGAAGAGATTAATGTTATAGAGGAGTTATTTTTACTTTAAATAAAGTTATAGACTATTATAAGTTATTTAGCCTACTTATATTACTAAAAATGTTAAGCTAAGGAGCGGTTTTCTAAGTTATTTTATTATAATATCTAGTTATTAGATAAGGAGAATACTAAATTAGAGTGTTGTTATAAGGAGGAGGCTTGAGTTATTATTAATATATACTTTTTTAGAGCCACAGGGATTTCTAATTAGTATTTCTTAAGTTTAAATCTAGATAGTCTAAGAGTTTTTGCTAATTTTCTTATCAACCTTAAAAGTCTTATAGTATCTATTAATAATTTATTAGGTTTTTAAGGGATTTCTAAATATTATCTTTATTATTATAGTTTTTTTATTTAACTAGATATTTAGTATTAATGTTATATATTCTAGAATTAAAGATTTTTTCTACTTTTTATTCTTTTTTATTATTATTAAGTTTAATTTATATTTTAAGCTATATATTAGTTAGTACTAGTTTTAAGAGTAATATATAGAAAACTAAGTATACTTGCATTTTTATTAGTAATAAGAGTCTAAAATTAGTATTTAATAGTTTTTTTTTAATCTTAAATAATCTAATCTTTTTATAGTCTAATTTATTATTTAGTTATTTAGTTTTAATGTTTTTCTAGAATAGGTAAACTTTATCTTCCTCTTTTAAGGTTGGTCTCTTTAACCTTTTCTTATTAGTATAAGTTATTATTTGTTCTTATATAAAGAGCAGTTTTTACTAAAGCTTTTTTTAAAGATTCTAAATCTTAATTGCCCTTTCTATAGCTAATTATACTTTTGGCCCAGAGATTAATTCTCTATAGGCTTCTAGTTTGTAGCTATAGTTTATATAAAAGGGTGAGACCTTTATAGTACCTATATCTATACTATTATAGGTAAACTATATTATAGATAATAGCTGTACCTAATTGTTTTATTTATAGTTAATGTAACTATAGAGGTATTGTTTTAGAATCTAGTTTAGTCTTTTAATTTATCTATCTATTTAAAGATAAAAAGCTATAGATAGCTTTGTTTTTATATTGAGTTGTCTTATAAATAATTGCTAAAAGTTTAAGGTAAATACTGTTTCTCTATTTAATACTATTTCCTATAGTATGCTATAGTTGCTAATAATTGTTTACAGAAAGATATATATAAGATTGTCTACATTATTTGCTTTCTTATATAGTAAAAAGTAGGAATACTTTGTAAATTTGTTAATAATGACTAAAATACTATTATACTAGGCTCCTGTTATTAGTTTCTTTAAAAGTAGTAGCTTAACAATAAAGTCTAGGCTAATAAATTGCTATAATCTATTAGGTACTAATAGAGGTTGTAGCAGGCTGTAAGGTTTATGCCTTACGGTCTTACTTTTGTAATATATATTGTAGTCTTAGATAACTGTTTAGACTTTCTTCTTTATTCTTAAAAAATAGTAGTATTACCTAATTCTTTTAATTATTGCCGTAATTTCTTAATGTTTATATACTAGGGCCTTGTAGATTTATTTAATGAGTTTCTTTTATAGGTTTATAAATATAAAGAGTTGTTTTCCTTAATATAATATTCTATTGTCTTTTACTACTTATCTTTTAGCTTCTAGAGATATGCTTTAATAGGCTGCCTTAAGCTTGTTTTTCTAGCTAGAGTTAACTTTGGCTCGGAGTATTATTACTAGTTGTCAGGGTTTTTGTAATAAGTCTCTATTAGAGGTAACTTAAAAGATACTCTATATCTCTAGTAAAACCTCCTATAGGTAGTCTAGCTATCTATTAAATATATCTTCTTATCTGTTTTTAGATTCTTTACAGTAGGTAATCCTAAGGTTAAATTATAACAAAAACTCTGTTTATCTAATCTGGCGTTTATTAAGTTCTTTAATTATTATAAAGTATATAAGGTTCTTATAGTTAGTATAGACTTAAATCTAGTGCTTAGCTTCTATAAAGTAATGTTGCTATTTTTTAAATGCTTTAATTATTGCTATAAGTTCTTTATTGTATATAGGGTAATTAAGTTTTAGGCTATTGAGTTTCTTTAAAAAGAATACAATAAAATATAGTTTGCCTTAATTATTTTATTAATCTAGTTATTCTTTTATTATAAAGTCTAAGGCATCAGTCTCGACTTTATAAACCTTGTTAGGATTTGTTTTAACTAGTATTAGTTCTTTTAGAATCTTCTAGATTATTATATTAAAAGTATTTTATATTTTTTATGTCTATTAAAATTTTTTGTCCTTTTTAGTAAGGTCGGTAAAAGGTTTTACAAATCTTCTGTAGCCTTTAATAAATTATCTATAGAAGTTAATATATCTAAAAAATCCTTAAACTTTCTTGACATTTATAGATATAGGCCAGTATTTAATGGCTTTAATTTTAGATACTTATATTGCGATCTGTCTAGACCGGATAGTATATTTAAGGTAGTTGACTTTCTTGGTATAGAACTTACTCTTTTCTGGTTTAACTAGAAATTTTATATTCTAAAGCTTCTATAGTATCTTATATATATGTTTCTTATATTCTTTAAGCATTTTAGAGTAGATAAGGATATTGTCTAGATATATAACTATAAAGATGTCTAAATATTTTCTAAGAATGTAATTAATTATAGCTTGAAATAATGCTAGTATATTAGTTAACCTAAATAGTATAACTAGATACTTAAAATATCTATAGTATATTTAAAATGCTATTTTCCATTCTTTGCCCTTTTTTATTCTAATAAAGTTATAGGCCCCCTTAAGGTTTAGGGCTGTAAACTATTAAGCTCCTTATAGTTAGTCTCGTAGTTCTTTAATTAAGGGTAGCAAGTAGCAGTTTTTAATAGTAATATTGTTTAGTTGGCAATAATCTATATAAAGTTGTAGCTTTCTGTTTTTCTTTAGTATAAAGAGGATTGGATATCCTGTAGATAAAGTAGATAGTTGTATATAACCTTTTTCTAAATTCTTGTTAAAATACTTCCTAAATGCCTTAAATTATATTTTATTAAGCCTATAGATTTTAGAAAATTTAGGAGTCTTTCTAAATTTTAAAGGTATTTTGTAATTTTAGTTATTATATTTAGATAGTTTAGTATTAAGTATTGCTAAGAATAATTTAGTGTACTTATAGTATTCCTAAGGTATAAATTCTTAAGGATCCTTCTTTGCTATTTTAGCCTTTTATAGGTAGGCAATAAATTGTCGGAAAATAGGTTTAACTTATTTTATTAAGCCAATCCTTTAGGCCTTTAGCGCTTATTGTAAGGTACCTATAGGTAAGGTAATTATAACTGTAGGTATTGTCTTATATTATATATACTGGATTTCTTGTATCTATTTTAATATTTGTTAGATTTCCTTAATGCATTCTTGTACTATAAGTATAATTTATTACTTTTTTATATTGGTCTATATTAGACCGCCTTCTTTATTGGGTTTATATTATATTTAGCTTAACAGTAAATTTTTCTTATCGGTTTACGGTAAACCGCCTAGTTTATATTATTATTATATTGGCTTGTTTAGAGGCTGTTTTAAAGCCTGCCTAGAGACTAAGTTTTTTTCTCTGTCTTAAAAAATAGTCGCTAGGCTTATTTAAGCATATATTTAGGTACTATCTTTAGAAACTAAGCTCTGCTTATTCTTATAATATATAATTGCTTTTTTTGCTAAGCTAATAGGGTTTGCCTAGTAAATCTAGCCAGTAGTCTAATCTATTTAAAGGTTGTTCTTTTTTAACTAGGGTATTTCTAGGATTAACTAATAATTTACTGTCTTAGTAATATTAAGCAAAAGTTACTTAATATAGTCTTAGATTTAGACCTAGAGGTAATTAGTCTCTATGTTAATAATATTGTTTCTATAAGCAACTTCTATACTATTAACTATATTAAGTCTATAGGGTTTCCTCTTTTTGTGCTATATAAGGTAGTATCTATTTACTATTCTTAGAAAAATAAAGTTTCTTTATACTCTACTATTAATAAGTATATAGCACTAGTAGGTTTTAAGCTCTACCTTAATTTTTAAATATTAATAATTGTTATTAGTATTTATTATATATAAGTATTTTATAGATATTTCTTCTACTGTTTAAGGTTTTATAGATAACTTGTCTAGTTTTTTGGCTATCTATAGTTCTTTCTTAAAACTTTATTAATACTTTTAATATTTTATTATATAATATTTTGCGATTATTACAGATCTTTTATAAGTTGTTATATACTTTTGTCCTATATTATAGACTTTATAAGGCTGAGGATCTATCTTTATTACTATAGTCGGTATTATTTTTTGACTTTATTATCTATATATACTTAATATTTCTTATTTTTATAGGTATGCCATTTAGTAGAGTTACGTAAATATATTAGAGGGGTATGTAGGTTAAGTTAAAATATTATATAGCCTACATTATTATATTATTTCTTAAGTTTCTATTCTTTAAAGTCGCTTTTTTTATAAGTTTATTAGATATTCTGCCCTTAGTATCTCTAAGGAAACTAGTTATAGCTTGCTTTCTCCTATATATAGATTTTGTATCTATTGTAGATATATAAGGCCTAAAAGGTACTAAGATAGTAACCGTAATAAGGAAATATCTTTTCTATATTTTTATCTTTCTTAGTCTCCTTTTTTAGTTCTTGTATTATTTATTTAAGGGATTGTTCTATAATTAGTACTTTTATAATATTAATTTTAAGAGCCAGTAGGGGTGCTTTTTCTAAGTATGCTTATAGGTTTTCTTGCTATACTTAAGATATAAGTAGATTTTAGGAAATTTTCTCTACTAGCTCCTTCTTTAAGTTACGTAGGAGTTCCTTCCGTCCTTTTATAGCTAGGGTATACTATTGTTCTATGCCCTTAAAAAACTAGTTGGCTCCTTTTTTATTATTTAAGTATATGGTACAGCTGTTATTATAGTAGGCTGTCTAGCTAAGTAAGGTATGCTTCTTAGCCTCTTTAGCTTTATTTAATTTTATATATACCAGCTATAATAGTTATTATTAGATTGTTTCTCCTGTTTTTAACTTGCCTTTTTATTTGTCGTTAATAAATAAGTTTTAAAAAGTAATGTTAAATAGAATTCTTTTATCTTCTACTATCTAGTTTAGGTATACTAGGCATAGTTTGTACTATTTTATTTTATATTAATAGTATTATTTGGTAATAGTTTGCTATATCTTTAAGCATAGTGGCCCGCTAGTATAGGTAATTATATTGGCCTATCTAGAGCCTTTAGGTATAGGCTTTCAATCTCTGCTTTTCTTAGAGCTATAGCATTCTTTTATAAAATATCCCATTTTATTACAATTATAACATTTAATGTTCTTTTTGTCTTTCCGTTATGTAGCATTAAGCTCTATAGGGCCTAATTGTTGTCCCCATTAGGTTAGATTATTATAGTAGTATTTCTTTCTGGTATTAGACTTGTTTCTTTAGTTGCTTTGTTAAAACGGCCTAGAATTAATATTACATTTCTTCTATTATTTCTTGTAGAGCCTGTTGTTAAGTTTGATAGCTAGTTTAATATACTATAGGAAGTTATTAGATTTGTTGTATTTAGCTAATTTATCTTTTATATCTTTTTTTAGTCTCTAGTAGAATATAAAGATTTTAGTGTTATAGGTAGAATTAACTTAGATATAAATTTATTAAAATTCTACTATATAGGCCGAGGCTGGGCCTTTTTATTGTAATTTTAATAATTTTTTTTTAGCCTATTATTTCTTGTTAAAATTTTAAAATAAAGCTTGGAAGGCGTTTTTATAGTTCTTATATCTGCTAAATATTTTTTAAGTCTCCTGCTTGTATTTCTCGAATTTTTTAGCGTTAACAAAATCGGTAAGATATAGTTTAAACCAGGTAAGTGCTTTTTCCTTAAAGAATAAAGCCGCGTATATAATTTGCTTTCTATCCGCTTAGCTATTTATATAGTTAAAATATTAATAGGCCCTAACTTGGGTAAGGTAAGGTTGCAATTAGCCCGGGGTTTTATTATAAGGGGTCGAGCTATTAAGCCTAATGTTTTTCTTAGTCAAAATTAGGGTATTAATAATAGCGGCGGTAGTCTAGAGGGTAGTGACTTTTTTTTTAAGGTTTTCTATTTCTTTGTTCTGCTTGGCCTGCCTATTTATAAAAGTATAGAGGCGATTAACTTTATTGACTAACTTCTAGAGTTATTTATTAGTTATCCCGCTATTATTATTAGTATTATTACTGGTGTTACTGTTAATAGTGTCGTTTAATTCCTATAGAAGGTTTTGCTAGGGGTTGTTGTTTCTAAATCTAGATATTGTAAAGATATTATATATAATATTGTTTAAAGTTTGTATTATAATATATAAATAAGAGTAGTTAAAATATAATGATTAAGGTTTTCTAGGTTCTCTAAACTATAGATTAGGGTTTATGTCTAAGATATATAACAAGGCGGTTAATTAAGCAATAGGGTTTCTAATAATAATTATAAGCTAATAAGAGTTATTTAGGGTAAATACTTAGATTAACTGCTAAAAAGCTGTCTATACTATCTAGCTATCTGGTAATAAGTATATTTTTATATGTCTATCTCTTTAGTGAGGCTTGCCGGGAGCGCTAGTTGCTTTTGGCGATCTAATATAGGGGAGTATTGGGAGCGCTGGTTGTTTCTGTTGCTCTTTGGTATTAGATTGCTGGGATCAATTGTCGCTCTAATTGATCCGTTTTATCTAATTAGTAATTATATAACTATTGGCTTGGTCCCTTGTGCCGTTTGTTTGGCCGGTATGCTGGCCTAGTGGGGTTGTTTCTTTATAGAACCAATTATTGGTTTTATTTCTGTTAGGGTTGTAATAGTAGGACCCTTCTGGGTAATTTGCCGTTATGGTAAATAAGCCTACTATTTGGCACTCCTAGAGAAGTATTTCTAAATGTATAATATTATCTATGTAAGCCAGTTAGAGCCATGGAGGGCAAGAAGTTAGAAAGACCTTATAATAGAAGAAGGAGACCTTTCTAACTTAGAAAATAAGGATATTAAGTAGGAGCTTAAGGAACTCTAAGACTATTAAGAAATTAAAGAAACTATTTATTATCTAGTAAAGTAAAAGGGATAGCCAAGTAAGTATAACTTGTAGGTCCTAGAAGACAAGATATTAGTAGATTAAGTAATTAAAATCTATTAAAAATAGAGAGGCTAAAAATATAACTATTAGAAGATAAAGGATAAACTAGTTAAGACCCTAGTAAAGAAGTTATAAAGAAGAAAAGGAGCAAGAATAACTAAAGGGAGCCAGAGATAAAGAGAAAGTAACTATAAATGAAGAAGCTAAAATATTACAACCCTGATAGAAATAGGACTAATAGTTGGTTTTGTAAAGGAACAACCCTACTAGGCTAGCATACTAGCTAAACAAACGATACAAGGGACCAAGCCAATGGTTACGTAATTGCTGATTAGATAAGACGGATTGATTAAAGCAATAATTAATCCCAGCAATTTAACACCAAGGAGCAATAGAAGCAATTAGTACTCCTAACACTCCTCTATACTGGATTACCAGAAGTAACTAACACTCCCGGCGAGCCTTATTAAAGAGATAGATATATAAAGATATATTTATTATTAGATAGCTAGATAGTATAGACAGCTTTTTAGTAGTTAATCTAAGTATTTACCCTAAATAGCTTTTATTAGCTTGTAATTATTATTAGAAACCTTATTACTTAATTAACTACCTTATTATGTGTCTTAAATATAAACCCTAATCTATAGTTTAAAGAACCCAGGAAACCTTAATTATTATATTTTAACTACTCTTATTTATATATTATAATGTAGACCTTAAGTAATATTATAATATAATATCTTTATAATGTCTGGATTTAGAAACAACAACCTCTAGTAAAACTTTCTATAGGAATTAGACAACGCCATTAATAGTAATACTAGTAATAATACTAATAATACTAATAATAATAGTAGGATGACTAATAAATAATTCCAGAAATTAGTTAGCAAGGTTAATTACCTTTGTATTCTTATAAATAGGTAGGCTAAATAGAATGAAAAAATAGAGAATCTTAAAAAGAAAGTTACTATCCTCTAGGCTGCTACTATTATTATTAATACCTTAATTCTGACTAAAGAAAATGTTAGGCTTAATAGCTTAACTCCTTATAATAAAACTCTAGGCTAGTTGTAACCTTACCTTATCTAAGTTAGGGCTTATTAGTATTTTAACTATATAAATAGCCAAGTAGATGGAAAATAAATTATATATATGGTCTCATTCTTTAGAGGAAAAGTGTTTACCTGGTTTAAATTATACCTTACTGATTTTGTTAATGCTAAAGAATTTAAGAAGTATAAGTAGAAAACTTAGGAAATATTTAGTAGATATAAGAACTATAAAAATACTCTCTAAGCTCTATTCTAGGACCCTGATAAGAAATAATAAGTTAAAAAGAAATTGTTAAGACTATAATAAAAAGGCCCAGCCTTGGCCTATATAGTAGAATTTTGATAAATTTATACCTAAGTTAATTCTACCTATAACACTAAGATCTTTATATTTTACTAGGGACTAAAAGAAAATATAAAGAATAAGTTAGCTAGGCATAATAGACCTAATAACTTCTTATAGTACGTTAAACTAGCCATTAAACTTAACAATAGGCTCTACAAGAGATATTAAGAGAAATATAGTATTAATCTCAGACTATTTTAGTAAAATAACCAAAAAAGTAAACCTAATACTAGAAAGAGATATAACCACAATAATCTAACTTAATAAGGACAGCAATTAGGCCCTATAGAGCTTGATGCTGTATAATAAAAAGACAAGAGAGATATTAAATACTATAACTACAATAAGATAGGATACTTTATAAAAAAGTATTATAGCTCTAAGAAAAACAGAGATTAGAAGCCTATACCTAAAGGCTCCAGACAGGCTAACGTAATTATTTATACTAGTAAGTTACTATGCTTAAAGATACAACAAGCTATTACCAAATAATACTACCAGTATAAAATAAAATGGTATAAGCTGTGCTTAGTATACCTAAACTAGGCAGCAGAAGATAAAAGAATCTTGTTTAACATTACTCTCTAAAACTTACCTACTAATAATAAGTAAAAAGGTAAGTTAAAAATAAGAGAGACAATCTAATAACAACTATTATAGCTAGTATATATAAAACTAGATAAAGCTAAAGAAGCCAAGAAGTATGCCTTACTTAGCTAGATAGCTTGCTATAATAATAACTATACTATATATTTAAGCGACAAAAAAGGAGCTAACTGGTTTCTTAAGGGTATAAAATAATAGTGTACTCTAGCTATAGGAAGACAAAAAGAACTCTTACACGATTTAAGAAAGGAGCTAGCAGGGAAAATTCCCTAAGATTTACTTATACCTTGAGTATAATAAGAAGACCCGTAGATATACTTAGAAAAAGCACTCTTACTAGCCCCCAAACTAACATTATAGAAGTACTAATTATAGGACAACCCTTTAAGCAAGTAATACGAGAACTAAGAAAGGAAACCAAGAAAGATAGAGATATAGGGAGGACATTTCTTTATTATAATTACTATCCTAGCATCTCTTAGGCCTTATATATTTATAAACAAATATGAATCATATATAGGAAAAGCA